>BQNB010031524.1:0-53910 GCA_026074375.1 Tanacetum coccineum | reverse complement strand
GAAATCTCCATTATAAAGTAGTATAGATATATCTTCTCTTTCCTTACCAACTTGGGAACACAAAAATGTAAGAAGATAAAAAAAACCCCTGAAGGCTAATTGATTTCCTTGTCTATTTCCACCAAAACAATCAATATAAATAGTTTACAGAGATAGGGCTTTGAGTCCAAGATAAGAATGAAACAGCTATACATATCAATCTACAACTAATCATGACTAAACCTTACTGTAATCATACTAAACATAGAGTTGACTAATATTGGAAAGAGTCCAATCAAATATGTCGACTAATATATCGACTAATAGACTTCACAGCCGTCATATATCCGATTTTGATTTGGCTTCCTCCCCCTCATCTCTATAAAAGGAGGTGAGGAGGTTGTTAAGATTTAATAAATCTAGCTAACCAATTTAGCTAAGAGTGCGCAGCGGATGGATCTAGTTATGGCAAGTAGGTTAGCACATATTAAATAAGGAAAACGTACCTTTTGCGATTATTCTTGAATACAATAGCGTCTAAAACAAACGCCTCTACGATTGCTCACACAAATACGTCAATCAAGTATGTAAGAATTGTTAGTCTTACCGTCACGAACAAGCACCAAGTGTAATACCAAAACCAAACACACGCCTTGCGTTTCTTTTTGAAGTCGAACCAAAGAAACAAACCTTAATTAGTTGGGGTGTGTTTATATAGGCACCCCAATACCCTAATTCTTGTAGGACAAGATTAGTATAATTCCCATAATTAAACCAAATCTTTTTTCATTCCTTTTTCTCCTCCTCTAACCGAACAAACACCCCTTCCTTTTCCTCTATGGGTTTCGGCCAAACAAGAGGTTCCCACAAGGTTCGAGTTTTGTCGAGTTTAGTCCTTGGTTCTATATTTAGAATGTTTTATATAATTAATTAAACAAGTAATTAATTAAACAACTATTTAAATATAAATCGTGAAGTAACCATACTCTTCGTATTTAACGTGTGTGCCCCCAATAGGCTCACGTATTTCTAATCGTATTTAGCGGAACCAACTACCATTTTCCAACAACGCTAGTGTTAGCCTCAATTTATTGAGTCGAACAAGGAAGTTCGGTCACTCTACGATGGAGCTTCGGTCTTTAATTAGTTAATGTTGTAATAAGATAATATCGGGAATCGGGCTCGATAGATAATCTAATATTGTATATGTTTTGGGTTTAATCCCAAGCAAAACCCGAGCCCGGGTCCTAGTTAAATATCCCGCGCGTCACATTAAATGTGTAAGGGTATATATATATTTAGATATTTTCTAAAATATCTAAATATATATAGATATTTTCTTTTTTAGAAAATATCTAATTTTCATAATATCAAAAATATTTTTCATCTCTTTTCTCTCATCTCTCTCTCCTTTCGATTCTCTCTCTCTCTCTCTATTTTCTTGCTTCGTGGTTCGGGTTATGAAGTGAAAGTGGTTAATCGGGAAACTACAACTTGAAACTCATAATGTCCATAACGAGTTCTAAACGTTGTAATTGGAATGTCTTCCTCGCGGATACGAAGTTGATGATAACCAGACCTTAAATCAATCTTCGAATAAACACTAAAACCTTACAACTGATCAAATAAGTCATCAATCCTTGGTAATGGATATCAATTCTTAATCTTCAACTTGTTTAGCTCTCGGTAATCAATACACATTCGGAACGATCCATCCTTCTTCTTCACGAACAAGACCGGAGCTCCCCACGGTGACGAGCTTGGTCGAATAAAACCTTTCTCCGACAACTCTTGCAGTTGCTTGGACAACTCCTTCATTTCGGATGGTGCTAAACGATATGGCGCACGCGCCACAGGTGCAGCATCGGGAATAAGATCAATACGGAATTCAACTTGCCTGGGTGGCGGAAGTCCAGGTAATTCTTCGGGAAATACCTCAGGAAAATCTTGGATAACTGGAACATCTTCTAATCGCTTCTCCTTCGATTCTTGTTCAGTTACTTGAGCTAAGAATAGCTCACAACCCTTCTCGATATACTTTCGAGCCTTAATGCAAGAAACGATCTTCAATCGGGAATTATTTCTATCGCCTTCGATAACCAACGTCTTACCCTCCAGGGGAATTCTAACCTTTTTCTCTCCACACAAAATAGCGGCATCATATCGTGATAACCAATCCATCCCAATAATGATATCAAAACTTCCTAGTTCTATTACCATTAAATCGATTGGAAAAGAACGGTTTAAAAGATTAAGTGTACACCCTATTAACACATTATTGGTACTTACTACTTTTCCATCGGCCAATTCGACTTCATAGCAAGTATCTAACTCAACTGGTTCAATATCAATAAGGGTACTAAAATTTGTAGACACAAAACTTTTATCGGCACCTGAATCAAATAAAGCAGTAGCATATCGATTATTGAGTAAGAATGTACCAGTAACGACTTTCGGATCTTGCTGAGCATCCACAGCTCCCAACTTGTAAACAGCTCCACGGTTATTTCCACCTTGTCCATTCTTTTTCAACTTAGGGCAATCTCTCTTTCGGTGACCCTTTTCATTGCAATTAAAACAAGTCACATCTTTTCTGTC
Source organism: Tanacetum coccineum (assembly GCA_026074375.1). Lineage (NCBI taxonomy): Eukaryota > Viridiplantae > Streptophyta > Magnoliopsida > Asterales > Asteraceae > Tanacetum > Tanacetum coccineum. The sequence continues at coordinate 51,333 of BQNB010031524.1, read as the reverse complement.
GAGGCTCCAACAAGCAGCAGTCTTGTGCCCCAACTTACCACACTTACCACATTTCCAACAATCCCCAGCATGCTTCTTATTCTTGCACTTTGGACAAACTTCGTTGTCATTTGGTGCAGCATTGGTCATAGCTCCAGCATTAGCCCTTCTTTGGTTTTGCCGACGATTGTAATCGCGTCGGTTGTCACCACGACCACCACGGTCTCCTTCACCTTTCCTCTTTTCACCCTCAGAAACCTCATCAGTCTTGTCTTGTATTATTTGTCCCATGAGTTGATAAGCCATACGGACAACCTCATCAATACTAGTAGGCCTCGATGATGTCACATCACCACGTATATTCTTCGACAACCCACGAATATACTGCTCCACCTTCACCTGTTCAGGCTCTACCATTCTAGGACACAACAAGGCCAATTCGTGGAATCGGTTTGTATACCATCAATATCAGTCCCTTTTAACTTCAAGTTCTACAATTCTTGCTCCAGCCTTTGCAATACACTTCGAGGATAAAATTCCTCAGTCATCCACTTACTCACCTCAGTCCATGGAGTACCATTAGCAGCATCAATACCCATGGAAGCAATTCTTCCATTCCACCAAGTCAATGCATGACCTTGGAGAGTAGCAGTTGCAAATTTCACCTTATCCCTTTCTTTGCAATCACTGATTCGAAACACAGATTCTAGTTTCTCAAACCACTGACATAATCCCACGGCACCTTCGGTGCCTTTAAAAGGTTGTGGGTCACACTTCATGAATGTTACGTAAGTACACCCAGTAATTTCGGGCGCTGCCGGTCCAGCACCACCAACTCCAGCACCACCGGCTCCAGCACCACCGGCTCCAGCACCACCGGCTTTAGCACCACCGGCTCCAGCACCACCAGCTTTATCACCACCGGCTTCGCGGTTCATATTTGCCATAAATTCAGCCATAGATGCGGCAACTTGTTCCCTAATAACCTCGCGCATACGTGCCTCAGACATTGCTTTTGGCGGCATGATTCTGTTACAACACAAATCAAATCATAATGAGTATTCATTCAATGATTGTATTAAGCAGAAGGAGCAATTTAGAAGAAACCAGAAAAGAAAGGTAACAACAACACAACATAGTATTAGAACCAAAAGATAGTCATTTCATTAATCACAAACAAGTTACAAGTTGCATTGTCATACATTACACGTCTCTATCTAATGCTATACAACTCCAAAAGACTGGTTCTACTAACTGACATCGCAGTTTAGTTAGTGATTTACAAAAGATCCTAGACCAGCAAGGTAAGAAAGGAAAAGAAATGACTACTGGGGCCCCGGAGACGGTCCCGGAAGTCTCTTCTCCAAAACAGTGAGGCGCTCCTCCATCCACAGCATGTATGACATCATGGTGCCCTCGCGACTCTCCATCTCAGCCACTCTAGTCCGCAACTGCTGGTTCTGCAACTCGGCTCCATGTAGTGCCGTCTGCAGGGTCTGCACCTGCTCCTCTATAGTAGTCACTCTAGGGTGGATCTCCCCAATGGCAGTACTGTTAGCCACCTCAATATCACTCATCGCCTCTATCCTCCTCGTTAATGTTCCATGTCTATACTCTAGGTTATCCATCTGGATACATAAGTCGTCGATTACCTGAGGCTGCGTAGCAACTCCAGGTGCCATGATAGCAAGCGAGTGTCCTACGGGCTTAGCCGTAGATGGACCTCCAACCTCGTAGGTGCTCGAAACGGTCACAGTAGCCCTCGGGGGCGTCACTGGGGCCATCAGCCACTCGTCATCCTCCTCCCAACCATCATCATCATCCATTTCCTCCTCGTCAAACTCCGGGTCTACCATCGGCTCGTCCATCTCTCCTCCTAGTGGTACATCCCACTCTATCCATCCATTATTATTATTTGGTGCAGCCTCTGCAGCTAGTGCGAACTCATTATGGTCAAGGGGTAGATTTTCCATGATAATCTGCGTCGTATAAATATCTCGTATTAGTATTAAATAATTACATAATTAACATTTATATTCAAATAAATGAAAATTTCATATTATAACATATATATTTTTCCATATATATATATAATTTAATTATGATTTATTTAAACGTGTAAATAATTGCAAAAGCTTTAATATAAAGCTTAATAATCAATATATAACTCAATATATATCATAGTATTTATTTTATAAATACTTAATAATAATACATCCGCAGTGTATAAGTACTAAAAAGGGTAATCACAAAATGACTTGAGCATGAATCACGAGGAGTCATTGCGCACGAAAATAAGAAAAGAAAGTTATAGTTTAGGTTTTTGGAAAATGACCTAATTCTCTATAACTTATGGCTCTTGATACCAATCTATAACACCCCCAAATTTACACGCAACGGAACCAACTATTTGGGTGTTAAGTAATAATACAATAGTCACAAGATATAAAGAACGACTCGAAGAGATGTTTTAAAAACAAGCAAAAATATTCCATTCCATAGTTTCAGAGTTCAAAGCGTAGTCCCCAAAGCATCCGTTAGCAATAAATATTACACAATTGTTGACTAGACAAAGTAAAGCAATTTTTCATTGAGGAATGAGGATTTTTAAATGATGGATCACAAAGTTTACGCAAATCCTTCCTTGAGCCACCAAGCCTTAGCCTTGATTACCTGAGTTAAAACACTAAAAAACAACGAAATGTTGAGTTAATTCTAAGGTTTTTATAAGTGATAAAGGTTTGAACACAAGCATTTAATATTCATAAGCTTTCATATAGACTTGTGGGCCAGACAAGTTATTAACCGAACATTTGCATTAGCTCGAGCCACCAATCCCATGCCGCATAATTAAATAATCGATAATCATATACCTACAATATATGACATCATTTTGCCCCCAAGGTTGGTGCTACTCATATTACCTACAAAATCCTCAACACAATAGGTCGTACATTGTGGAACTTGCTCACAAACAGATCCAAAGCCCAAAAACCGAAACTGGGTTAAAACTTCTAACTTAACCCATACGCTATTATTGTGAAGCGGCTACCCATCATAGGTAGTTTAAACGGCCACGATTGGGGTGCCGTCCCCCCCTCCTTTTGACGTAAAGCTACTCAAGCAACATACCTCATATAATCGGGTCTAAGCATACAAGAAAACTACTTGTGTTTATTTTAGAAAACTAGCATGTATCTCCCTCGCGGGGTTTAAGAAAAATATTTGAAAGGCGAGGCTATGAACTCACCGTGAGTAAAAGATCGATCGAGAAATCAATGAAAGAGAACGAAGTAGCACGAATAATGCCGATAACTCAGAAATATCACACGCGACCTAAAATAACGGTGCGTATTAAATTCAAGTCGATAATATTTATCGATATCACTATGTATATAATATGTAATAGTAATATATTGATCAATTGGTTTAGACATTGCACACTTTTTGTATTTTCAAAATACAAGTAGTTTAATTAGCCTTATTTTAAATCCAATAAAAATTATGAAGTCCACATGAGCCCAACAAGCCCATTAGTAGGCCCAATATGATTATTTGGGTTGTAAACTTTAAAGTCCAGAATTTAAAGTATTATTTATGGTCCAATAGGTTGGCCCAATAAGGCCCAATGGGTTAAATTTACATGTTTAAGCTTATAGTGGTTAAGTTGGTCATATTGGGCTTTTGGGCCCAATTCAACTTAAGGCACCGTAATTCTAGAAATTTATGGGTCCGGGATTCGGGTTAGTCTTATGATCAGTAGGTTAACCATTTTATAAGTTCCGATAAGTGAGTCCTACCATCTCGGGTTTTTATCCAAAGGTTATTCATAAGTTTTCCCACTTTTAGTAATAAGTTTATAGTTTTTATCTTACGAAAGTTGCCGTAATTTCTAAACCGTAAAGGGTGTCGATTCATATTTATCTTCCCGGATTCATTTATGAGTCTATTTTACTGATTTAAGGGTTTCATTACTAAACTTATGCCAAAATATGATCTAAAGGCCCAAGTTCTACACTAGTGTCAAGTCTGATTTTGTGTGCGCATGCGAGCGTGAGAACTGGTTCCACCGTTTCGGCCGCCATTTACAAACCTGTAAGGAGCTGAAAACCATCCAATTTATATTAGTTCTACATAATTTAGATACAACTCTTAGTTTTTACGCTTTTTAGGGTCCGTATATAACAATTTTATGAGTTTTAGGGTCGTGCAAACAGATGTCCAGTTTTTGACCTAATCTACCATTCGCGTGCCACAACTTTCTCAATCGGGTACTTTCCGAAATGTCCGACCCATAAAAAAAACACAAAACATTTTCTAACAACCCTATGAGTCCACTACACATCCACAACCTTTTTAAAAAAAAAAACACTGATTTCTTTTATTTCAAATCCCACGTTCTTCTAGTGATCAAAATTTCCTAATGTCTAAATCCATTCTAGGGCTCATATAGCTTCATTTTAAGAGGTCAAATCATGCATGCAATGCCCAAACTCAATCAATACCAATATATACTTTCATTTACATAAGCTAAATGTACAAAATACATATGATAAGAAAATTTTAAAAGGAATTATCAAGAATATTAATTACCCTTACTAGAAAATGTTATAGACAAAGAAAATCAGCAACACCAACACCCTTCTTGCTTGGGGCTGAGATCGAACCAAAGATCACCCACAAATCTTTACCCACAAGGCTTCAATACACCAAAATAACAATACTCCAAGATTAAACCAAGCCTTAACCAAAACCTTTCAATAAAACTTCAAGAACTTCTTCAAAACCCCATGAAAATTAACCAAACTTTACAAGGTGATTTAGGATGATGATAAAAAGGAGTAGAAAAGTTTTGTAACTATGGTGGTGGTGGTGGTTTAGAATCGGCAGCCCACAAGAATAAGGGGGAGAAATGGTTTTGAAGTGATGGTTCTTGCATGTATGGGGAAAAAAACTAATGAGTGTGTTTTTATGGAAAGTGTAAATGAGATGGTGTGTGTGGGTGGTAAAACCGGCTAGGGGAGGGGGTAATATAGGGTGACATATTATTATTTTTTTATCATTGTAACTTATATTTAAAAGTGAGGGTGAGTTTGAGTTATGAAAATGTTAAGTTTACGGTAAAAACGCGAGGTTTAGTAAGAATGCACGTAAACGCGAAACGAAACGGAAAATGCCAATAATGTAAGTTATAATCATCGGGGAAATATTATGGGAATATTAAATCACTTATGTCATGAAGACGGAATAATTTCCTAAATACGGCTCACTTAAAGTTAGGAACGGGAAAAATTCACTAAATCGGGTAAAAGTAAAATTAGTAACTTTACTTGAAAATAAAAATAGAAATGAAGTTCGGGATAAATAGTGACCTTAATTACGGGGTTTTACACTTTCCTAAAAGAAGTCGGGTTTTTAATAAGCTTCGCGCTGACCCGCTTCTCCGCTTCTTTTTGCATTCAAATGGAGCTACCGAGAACTTTTGAAAAGATGATGTCAAGATTAAAAGTTAACAAAACATTTTCTTAACTTGTGATACAAAGATGTTTTGCATGCTTCTTTGTATACGATTTTGTCACATATTTTATAAATTTATGTGTATACCCTTATGTGTAATTTTAAGTCTATGCCAACCAAGTAAGAACACGTGCACTTGGATTTACCTCTCTGGTCAGACCTTAGGGCCTTTCCAACCCATGACAGATTTTTTTATAGGTCAGATCTATGTCAATTTTTGCATGTTCTTTTTTTGGTGGACTTAAATCGAGTAAGCTTGGTCAGACTTTGGACCCGAGGCATATGATGAGACTAAACATGCACTTGACATTACTATAAGAGTTACTAATGTCATAAGTCTCATAAAACTAAGAGTTGCATGAATATGCAATTAATGATCGTCGCTCACCTCTTGCCCTACTTATTTACACGTTAGTCAGACCTTCAGTAATAAGTGGGAGGTCAAGTTGGATCTTAGTCTTATTAGTAATTAATTGGGTAGTTAATTCTTTTAATAATTTAATTATCGAAAATACTAATATTTGAACTTTTTCTGATTGTAGATGACTACCATAGTCGTAAACAATTCGTTTTTCAGGGGTTTCTTTGAGAAACAGAAATTAACTGGACCTAACTTTATCGACTGGTACCGACAACTTCGTATTGTCATATCAGCCAAAGATAAGTTAAACTATCTAGAGCTTCCAATCCTTGCTGCTCCTGTTCCAGTTGTTGCTGGGCAGCAAGTTCCTCCCGAAACTTTTGCAGCTCACGCTGCATGGGTCAAAGGACAAAAGGAAATTGATGTACTCATGCTTATGATCATGGAACCAGATCTCTAACAGAATCTGGAAACCTTTGGTGTATATGACATGCTTAAGGAGTTGAAAACTCTATTTTCTCAACAAGCATAGCAGGAACTTCTTCAAACCGTGAGAGAGTTTCACGCATGCAAGCGGGAAGAAGGACAGTCTGTAAGCTCATACGTTCTAAAGATGAAGAGCTATATAGATAATTTGGAGCGACTAGGTCATCTCGTGTCACTAAACCTAGCAGTGAGCCTAATCTTGGTCTCTCTGCAAAAGGAATCTGACAGCTTTATGCAAAACTATAATATGTACGGCATGGAGAAGATGGTAAATGAGTTGCATGCCATGCTTAAGCTACATGAGCAAACTCTACTAAAGAAAGATACACCTGCACTTCATGCAATAAGAGCAGGCAAGGTCCAGAAGAAAAATAAAAACAAGAAACCGCAATTGGCTGCTAGGGGAAACAATCAAGGGAAAAAGAAGTCTAAGCTTGCTTATGCTCCTAAACCTAAGATTCCCCCTCCACCCAAGAAGGAAGATCATGCTAAGGACTCAGTCTGTCACCACTGCGGTGATACATGCCATTAGAAGCGGAACTGTACCCAATATATATCCGAGTTGATAAAGAACAAGAAGCTACCTCAAGGAGCTAGTACTTCATGTATCTTTACTATAGAACTCTATACTTTTCCTAGAAAATATTAGGTAAACGATATGGGCTATGGGACTCAAATCTGTAATACTACTCAGGGACTCAGGGGAAGTAGGAAGCTGAAGCCAGGAGATTTGAGTCTGTACATGGGTAATGGTCAACGTGGATTGGATCTTATGATTTGTGTTTCCCTAGTGGATTAGTTATAGTTTTACGCAATTGTCATTATGCTCCTTCTATAACTAGAGGAGTTATTTTAGTTTCTCGTTTGTATGACGATGGTTTTATTAACCGCTTTGATGATGATAATACAATTTTAGTTTCTAGGAATAATTTGGTTTATTTTAGTGACATTCCATGGGATGGTATCTATGAAATTGATTTGTCTAATTCTAATACAAATGATCGTTCTATGTATAATGTTATCAATAAAAGAGCTAAGTTAAACTTAGACTCTTCTCTCTTGTGGCACTATCATCTTGGACACATTAGCAAGAAACATATTGAGAAGTTGCAACATGATGGACTTCTTGATTCAATTGACACTAAGTATTTGGAAAAATGCGTTTCATGTTTGTCTAGAAAGATGGCACGAAAACCTTATTCACATCAAGTGGAAAGGGCTAAAGATCTACTTGGACTAATACACACCGATGTACGTGGCCCATTTAGAATTGTGTCAAGCCAAGGAGCTAGCTACTTCGTCACCTATTTATTAAGATTTATTATAATTAATTATTTTATGTTCTAGTATAGTAATTAGATATAAAATTTATATTTTATTTAAATTGAATCACCTTTTATGATTTAATATAATTGTTGGGCTTCCTTTAATTTAGGCGGGATTCTAATTTTTATGCTATGTAACCCTTTTTTTATATAAAACGAATTTCAATCAAAAGAATAAAATATAAAATATGTTAAAAAACAATTCCATAAGTGTGATTTACACACCTCGACAGGGTTGGGGGGGAATTTATATATGAATTTTAATCCAACAAAACGAAAAAAACAATCACAAACCTCAAAAAACAAGAACCTCTTTATTAGACTCACAACAAATCTTACTTTTCGATTTAATGAACAAAAACAACACAAACCCTCTAAAAATAAACGTTAAACCCTGACCCAACCCACTTAAGATATTAGTCCATAGAAGCCGCCTATACCTGAATTGAAAAGTCCCCAGTACAAAGAGATATCAACAGACAGACGAAAATCCAACATCGAGACAACCATAAAATGCTACGTCTAATCGTGGGGAGAAACAAAAAGATCAAAGAGTTTTTATATCATCTAAGTAGCAAGGGACTAAAGCCCATCGTACTCCAATCTAACACGCCACACAAGAATTGAAGGTGTCTAAGAGAAGAAATAGAACCCTATTAGATATGGTTTACTCCATGATGAGTCAAACAACTCTTCCGGGGTCCTTTTGGGATTATGCCCTTGAGTCTGCTACACGCATTCTCAACATGGTTCCAACTAAAAAGGTTGAAAAGACACCATATGAAGTATGGTATAGGCAAGCCCTTAAGCTGTCTTACTTAAAAGTATGGGGTTGTGAGGCACTTGTTAAGCGAGATACTCTTACCAAGCCTGATAAGTTAGAGCCTAGATCTATTAACTGTATCTTTGTAGGATACGCAAAGGAAATAATAGGTTATTCTTTCTACTACCCACCTGAGAACAAAGTATTTTTAGGCTCGGAAAGGCAGAATTCTTTGAGAATAGTCTTATAACTCAAGAAGCAAGTGGGAGTTTAGAAGATCTTAAATTAAGTCAAGAAGAAGATACGCATCCTTCTAAAAACACTAGCTCAAATCATGATGAGGATAATCAAGAAATTAATGAACCTCAAAGTGATATCATTCCCATTCGTAGGTCCAATAGGACACGACATGCTCCAGAACGAATGTGCTTGAACATCGAGGCTGATGAGTATGAGTTGGGGGGATCTTAATGAACCCGCTAACTATAAAGCTGCATTGTTGGATCCTGAGTCCAATAAATGGCTAAATGTTATGAATGTGGAAATGCAATCCATGAAAGATAACAAAGTTTGGGATTTAGTTGATCTTCCTCCTAACGGTAAAACTGTTGGTGGTAAATAGCTCTTCAAAAAGAAAACTGACATGGATGGAGCTATACACACCTATAAAGCTCGTCTTGTGGCGAAGGGCTATACTCAAACCCCCGAGATTGATTATGAGGAAACCTTCTCTCCTGTTGCAGACATTAGAGTTATTAGGATTCTTATAGCCATAGCTGCATTTTATGACTATGAGATTTGGCAAATAGATGTCAAAGCTGCCTTCCTCAATGGATATCTCTTTAAAGAGGTATACATGGAGCAACCTGAAGGTTTTGTTAATCTAAAATTTCCAAACCGAGTATGCAAGCTCAAGCGTTCTATTTATAGGCTTAAGCAAGCATCAAGGCAATGGAATAAATGATTTGATGATGAAATTAAGAAATTTGGTTTCGCTCAAAATTGTGATGAGCCATGTGTATATATGAAAGCTAGTGGGAGTTATGTCACTTTCCTAATCTTGTATGTTGATGACATATTGATCATGGGAAACAATATTCCAATGTTACAGGATGTAAAATCTTACCTTGGAAGGTGTTTTGCTATGAAAGATTTAGGAGAAGCTGCATATATTCTTGGAATTAAGATCTACAAAGATAGATCAAAGTGGTTAATTGGTTTGTGTCAAAGTGCTTATATTGAGAGAATCTTGAAAAGATTTTTCAGGGAGAATTCCAAACGTAGAAGTATCCCCATGTAAGAAAAACTAAAATTAAGCAAATATACAAAGTACTAACTACACCGCTGTGTGAAAGCGCATGCAAAATGTAACAATATGCTTCTGGCGGTGGGATCCATTAGTAAGGCGTAAAGATGCACTCAACCCTGATGTTGCAAAGTTCTGCTCAGAAGCATAACAAGTTGGTTTCCAACAGAATCTAGGTGAGACTTGTACAGGACCAACTATTAAGAACAATCTAGAAAGTATCCATCGTATAACTCAAGATATGTTTTTTTGAGTTCTACGAAGGTGAAATAAACTCGAGTATCCAGCGTTTCTTGCTACACTGATGCTGGATATCTGACGGATGCTGACAACTTGAAGTCTCAGACCGGATATGTATTCATTTTAAACGGAGGTGCTGTTGACTGGAAGAGTATAAAGCAAAGCATCTTCGCAACTTCATCTGCAAAAGCTGAGTATATAGCTGCTTCAGACGCTTCTAAGGAGGCGGTATGGGTTAGAAAATTCATTTCTAGGATGGGAGTAGTACCCATAATTGAAGAACCCATAAAGATGTATTGTAACAATACTTGAGCCATTACTATAGCTAATGAATCAGGAATCACTAAAGGTGCTAGAAATTATCTTGTCAAAGTTCACTATCTTAGAGAAGTTATAGATTTTGGCGATGTTAAGATAGAAAAAGTTCACACATATGATAACTTAGCTGATCCTTTTACTAAAGCTTTGGCTTATCCTAAGCATTCAGAACATACTAAGAATATAGGAATGCTTCTAGCTAGTAATCTCATGTAAATCGGTGTTTTTCATTAGTATTTGGATAATTAAGATTGTAAGACAATTTTTACTTTCTGATGAATAAAGATACTTGGCATTTGTTTTCATACATATAATAATTGTTATCCTATATTTGCATGTTTAATCCGTAAATGATCTTCATCATTCTAAATATGTCCATTATCGGTTAACAATATGGGAATATTGTTACATAAGGCAAATGTGAGTGTTGGTTGTATTTTTTAAATACATGGATGGTTCCTACCAAACTTATATGTTATTCACAAAGGTTGCATATTGAACACCCTAACTTTTGTACATTTACTTTTGGATCCTTGCCATAAGTAAGATGTCGAAAATGGTTAAATAAGTCATCCTTAGACTCGAGATACAAACAAGTTCTGCATGTGTGGATATCACTTTTTAAGTATAAGTCAAACGCTATCCTGAATAAGGTAGTTATAAAAGGCTATTTTTGGAAGTGATGTGAAGCAACATCCACAACACTTGTAGTCAACAAAGAATTTGTTCCTCCATTTAATAAGTGCAGTATGATACCATGGGCGCTCTCTAGAATTAATCAGATAATTGCATGGCCATGCCCAAATGGTAATTTAAGATGATTCTTGATTACATTTAGTATATCTGAATTAACTTCGATAAAGAGAAACTAAAATTGTTAAACTATATGGAATGAGTTAGGATCCATATCCATGGTTTAACGGTATCTGTAACAAAAGGGATGATATTAGCAAGAAATACATAACCATTATACTAAGAATGTTCTTGGAACTTCGTCTCAGGTATTTCTAGATTTAATAACGAATGGAGTGTTGCTAGACGTTTCTATTGTTAGTATAAACGCAGTCCGCTACTCCAACTCCCAAGTGGGAGCTGTTGGAATATGGTAGTTGGATCCGCGTGTTATACGACTAGAAGTACGTGAGCCTATTGGGGGCACACACCTAAAGACACATAGAATACATTTATTCTTTAAATATACTTCATGAATATATTTAAATAGTCGTTATAGTTTATAACTAACTTAACGGTTATTTAAATATGTAAACCAAATGGACTTAAATTGACAAAACCCAAACCCAAAGGGGTGCTTGGTTATAGCCGACCCCTGTGGCTTTTTAGAGGGGATGTTTGTGTTGATTTAGAATTGAGGGGTGGAGGAATGAATTATGGTTTCCTTGTTCACCAAAGACTACGTTTTGGGTGCCTATATAAACACCCTCACCCTAGCTCATTATTCATTCATTCAAATCCCTAAAACCTAAATTGATTTTTGGTTTTCCTCTCTCCTAAAACCTTTGACCGAAAATCCATTCAAAAGGGTTTTCGGTTCTTCCCTTTTTCCTTGTTCAAATTCGGTAAAACCCTAAAGGGTTTCTAGGTGTGATTTGGTTTCCCACGAGGTTTGAATACAAGTTTAGATCTACAAGGTTTCGGTTCACATTGTTCTTCAAAGTCGACAATAACTTGAAACTTTTAGGGTTTCGATTTCTTGGATTTTGGTTCAACCAAAATTGTTAAAACCCTAATTAGGGTTTTATTAATTTTCGGTTCTTATACAACAAGGTTTTGTTTGTGGTTTTTGATTCAAGAAAGGTGTAACACTCGCTGTCATAAAGACGCGATAGTAACGGCTAGCATCTTGTGTATTCGTGTTGACATTTTGTGTGACCAACCGTAAGGTAACAACTTAGTCACTAAGTTTCAAGATCAAGATTGTCGTTTATTGACTTTAGTTAATAAACATAACGGTTAGCTTTTCTTACCTTATTTGTGCGTTATTCTATGATGTCAAACTAGATCCATCCGTTGCGTACTCGTAGTAAATATGGTTTACTAGTTCTTAAATCCTAACAAAAAGCAATTAAGGAAAGCAAACAGAACACTCACTCATGAACTGAATGAAAGCAAATCTGCTCTTACTGAGTCAAATGACATTCGGGATAGATGCAGAAGTGCCCTTCATCAAAAATAGGTTGAGCTTAAGAAGTACATAACGTATAAAAATTGTCAACTTCAAAAAGAGGAGATCGAACGTAAATATAAAGAAACTCTGGATTTATTAGCACAACAAAAGCACCAATCTCATGAAGCTTTAAAACTCAGGCATACGAAACTTTTCAATTTAAAGAGAAGAATGATGGGTTAATAAACTAAGGATCTTTAGAAAACATTCGATATGATCTTCTTTGGAAAGAAAAAGAACAATTGCAAAAGGATTTCAAAATTAGTCAAGCTAAAGATATTGATAAAATAATTGCTTTGGCAAATCAATGAAAAGTTATTTAAACGACGTTGTTTATAAAACTAATCAATCTGTCCAAACCATTCATATGCTAGCTCCTAATCCAAGTTTGTATTATAATGGTAGAGCAAGTTTTGTTAATCCTATGTACCTCAAGAAAGCTCAATTTGAAAAAGCATGTTTATATAAGGTGCCATATGATAAAGATGATCTTGCGAATATTTTTGCACCTAACTATGATGAGACACTCATTCTTGAACAAGAGAGTAGATCAAAATTGGATAAAGACTTAGTTAAACCATATGATTACATACATCAAAACAGTCTTTATGAGATTTTTACACCACAAACACAGAAATCTCTTGATCAATTGTATTTTGCCATGAAACTTCGAAAGAAATTATGGAGAAAATCTTTTGTCAAATACAAGCCAAATATTACGAAAAACATAGGATTTTTTCCTAATCAAGCTTCTATAAGTAAGAGTAGGCAAGCTTTTCATATCGTTAAACACAATATTATTAATTTTCAAACAATTATTGAAATGGATTGGCAAAGTCATTTGGAACATCAAATGGACAAACCAATTACTCATGAGATAACCGTCCTTGTAAAAAATCTTTTAATGCCTCTTGCGGAAAAGACAAGAGTAAATGCTAGTGAATTTGAAAGAATGCTTAAATAAGAAATGTTTGATGATTTACAGTACGTTCAATCTCTTGAAAAAGAATTGACGAACTGCAATCTAATAAGACTGAACATTCAAATGAATATGATCTACTTCTCCAAGAATGTCTCTCAAAAGATATTTTTTGTGTTGCGTTAAGTTCTATGACTGATATTGATGAATACTCTAGAATGGCATGCAAATATCTAGAAAAAGTTAAGGAATGTGAATGTCTTGAAATTAAGCTTTCCAAACAACATGAAACTATTAGTAAAGAAGATTATCATAAACTGGTAAAAAGTTTTTGTACACTCGAGCAACACTCAATTTCTCTTAAACTTGCTTTACAACAATATAAGGAACAGCTTAAAAATGACAAAGTTTGGAAACAACAAGAATCAACTTCCTTTCGAGAAATTAATCAAAAGTATTTCAAGATACAAGATTTGAAAGCTCAATTACAAGACAGGGACATTGCAATCAGTGAGTTAAAGAAACTCATTGAGAAATCGAAAGGAAAGACTGTGGAAACTAAGTTTGATAAACCATCTGTTGTTCGTCAAACAAATGCAATTAAGGTTCCAAAACCATCAGTTTTGGGTAAACCGACTCCTTTTCAAATTCTCTTGAAAGGATAAATTTTTCAAAACCAAGGTCGGTTACCAAGACTGATGTGCACAAGGGGTTATCAAAACCAGTCACTCTACAGAATTTGCCTCAAACTCAAACTGGAAAACAAGCTGAGATTAATAAGAATGTAAATAAACCAAGAATGTATCGAATAGACACTAGGCCAACACAAACTAGAACAACTTAGTTGCCTTAGACTTTTAGGAACTCTAACAATCAAGTCTCTACTTCTACATGAGTAATTCACAACACTAATGTTAGCAGGCCACAACTTAGGAGCAATCAAGTGAAAGATAAGGTCGTGCAAAACAATAATCAAGTGAAGATTAAGCATAAGGAAGTAGAAGACCACCATAGGATTTCTAGTTTTTCTAATAAAACAAAGTCTGTAACTGCATGTAATGACAGTTTAATGTCCTGAACTTCAAATGTTAAAGCTGTTTGTGCAATTTGTGGCAAATGTGTATTTAATTGAAATCATGATGCTTGTGTTTCTAAGTTTTTTAATGACGTGAATGCTAGATCTAAGAAGCCTCAAGTAGTGCCCATTAGACCTAGAAAACCCAAAAGAAAAAGCGAACCAATCTATTACAACACCCCCTAAGAAAACAATTGCTTCAGACTCTACTATCCAGAAATCTAGGAGTTACTATAGGATGCTTTATGAGAAAACCAGTAAGGCATGGAAATGGTGGATAGAAAAACAATTTCTATCAAGATATCAATGGATTCCTAAGACAAAATTGCAATGGGTGCCTAAGATTAGGAAAGAAAATGTGAACACAAGTATTAGTCCCACTATAGATAATGTATCTAGGATAACTAATGTCTTGAAGATCACAAATTCTTTAGGGTCCAATTTGTCATATGTTCCATTGTCCTCTAATTCTCTTGCAGATTGTACAAATCTTCTTATTCATTGTTGACTCTCGATTCACAAAGCATATGAATGGAAATCTCAAACTCCTATGCAATTTTGTTGAAAAATATATGGGTACGGTATGGTTTAGAAATAATCAATTTGCACCAATTCTTTGTTACGGGGATCTGGTTCAAGGAAATGTTACGATCAAGAGGATTTATTATGTCAAAGGCCTTAATCACAATTTATTCTACGTTGGTCAATTCTGTGATGCGGATATGGAAGTTGCTTTCAGAAAATCTACAGTTATATTAGAGATCTTTAGGGAAACGACCTACTTATGGGTACTCATGGATCTGATCTCTATACGATAGCACTTCAAGAGTCATCTTCACCAACTCTAGTCTGTTTCCTAGCAAAGGCTTCACCAACTCAAGCATGGTTATGGTATCGTAGACTTTCTCATCTTAACTTCGATACCATCAACCTACTTTCAAAGAATGATATTGTGAAAGGCTTACCAAAGTTGAAGTTTGTAAAGGATCAACTATGTTCATCTTGTGAATTGGGTAAAGAAAAAATAAGTTCTTTCAAGTCATTAACTATTACAAGATCTAAGAAACGGTTAGACTTGCTTCACATGGACTTATGCGGTCCCATGTGGATTGAAACCATCAATGGAAAGAAATACATTCTGGTGATTGTTGATGACTATTCAAGATATCATCACCATTTATTATCCTTGTACTCTCTACTATATAAAGAAAATGTTTGTAACAGGAATAGGCATCAATTCTAAACAAACACAGAAATAATACAATGTATTATAGTTGATAGGATCATCCTCTCATAAAGTATAAGCTTAGATTTGATTCATGAGAGTTTTATTTGTCATTCAATCAAGATAGTATTCCGCAACCACCCCTTGTCATAAACACTTCCATCGTTTTTTCGATCATGTCGTGGAAGATTGCCATCATACATCGTTGGAACGTGCCGGGTGCATTGCAAAACTTGTTCTTTATTTCTTAAAGTATTCATGTTTTACTCAAATCTTAGGACCAATAAGTGGTATCAGAGCCTATGTATTATTCTTATGATCTAGATCCTTTTGAATGACTACTAATAACATTTTATCAATGTCAAAGTTATAGTGTAAAACTTAAAAAACTGCTACTGTTGTTGTAATTTTTTAGGGGACAGTACACTTAATTTTGACTAAAATGGCAAAAACCTAACTCCCTGAACATAAAAACAAAAGCTTATCCCATATAAAAACACAGATCAAGAAGTATCCCCATACCCAAATCTCATATCCTACTATAAAAAAAACTTCATGTGAATCAAAACCACTATTCATATAACAAATTACTCTAAAAAAATCATCAACGTTAAACAATAAAACCCAATCTTCAATGATAAACCCATATTAAACACCCCCACCTATAGAAAAAACCAAATACCAAACCCCACGTCATATATCCTCATCTCAAAAACAAGATCTAGACATATCTCACCAAAAAATCAATTTCACACAAACACAAAACTACATCACAAGAAGAAATAAATAACCCAGATCCCATACATCAAAAATCACAGCACAAAAAACATAACAAAAACAAACCACAATCAAGTATTGTGTTAATACAAATAATGCCTAAAAACGTTATTTATATTTTTTGACCTATTGACGTTTTGATAATAACAAAATTTAAAACGTTTCCAATAAAAATAAACATTTACAAATTATTAAATATAAAATTTCATTTCTAAGATTAGTGATCACTTAAGGTATGGACAAACAAATTAATTAAGCATGATTAGTGATCAAGAAATTTTTTTTTTCTTAATCCTCTCTTTTAATTCTACAAAAGTATTTTCTCAAAAATACATTTACAAAATATTCTCTAATTAAAATAAAAAGTTTTATTAAAAACTTAAAATTTGAGACAAAATTTCTATTTTTTTTCTTTTTTTCTTATTTATAAATGTATATGTTTGTGTGTGAGTGGTGGGGCCAAAATGAGGAGATAGAGGTGTGTTATGAGTAAATAGGTATTTTTGAGTGGGAGTGAGATGCTGATATATTGTGCCACCATACTCCTCCCTCTAAGAACTACTGAAAACGGCTACCACACACCCCGTATAAGTTATGACTTGCATAATCTTGAATTTCCAGTATGACTAATTATTAAAATAAATTTACGTACTTTATTCAAGGTTTTCTTGAGTGTCTTGAGCGAATACTCGAAACGAGTCTCTGAAAATTAATGTTATACAAAAAATCTAACCAATTTAGATTATGTAATGCAAATTGGCTATATAAAACGTTTTTTTAAGCCTTTTTTTAAAAATTTTCAACTAAATATGCGTACAGAATCTGTAAAAAAACAACGTATAAGGATCAAGATGATAAAAACGTAGATGAATTGATACGTTTATCAGCACAACTGATACTGTTTATAATAAATGAAAATTGAAAACATATACACAAATCATTTCAAAATAGACATTAGGCATCATCTTGTTCTTGTAAACTTTTGATTCTTATGTTTGATAATTATATACTTTATACTAAAGAGTAGGATCATTCTTTCAATGCATGCCTTAAATGCAGTTAATGAAAAACCCGCCCGACCCGTTTTTTCCTTGGGTTTCTCTTTTAATTTCCTGGGTTTCTTGCACACGTGTCTCCCTCACAAATACACGTATTCTTCCACCGCCTCTCTCTCCCACTTCCATACAACACACACATAACCTCTTTCAATTCACAAATGGCTTCTATGACTCATCAAAACGAGTAGATACGATCTGACATCAAACTTATGTACCTTCGGAGAAGAATTACTTGCTAAGCACTCCTTAAAACAAGGTTTGTGTTTCTCTATGTGTGTTTTTTATAAGGTTTTGGTTGATCTTATTGATTTGATGGTTTATTTATGTAGTTAATGTTTTATATTTTTCAATTCAATATGTGTTTTAAAACTTGTTAAGTTTTTATTTCCCACAAAAATGATCTTATGATTCTTATTTAGCAGTCGAAATATGCACATATCTTATAAGCTGTTGGTGATTTTGTTTTTGGTTATTGTATTTTGGATTAGCTTATTTTGTGGGCTTATCATGGTTTAATGATATTTAGAAAATGCAATAAGCCTTTTTTTGCTTACACATTTTGTGCTCATGCCTTGGGATAACCGTAAGGTTAAGTGGATAAGCTGATAAGCCCATAAAAATAAGCGCTTAGTGGCTTCCCAAATCTCAATAAGCCGATAAGCCCATAAAATAAGCTAATCCAAACAGCCCTTTATTATGTGAATTAGGTGATTTTATGAGCTTATAAACCAATCTTATTGCTTATGTGGTTTTATCCGACTTATGGATTCATAGCACACTTTTTTGTGGCTTATTTTGCAAAGTTTGGCTATATATAAGCTTAAAGTCCTATGAGTTTATATAAGCCTAAAATTTTAAAAATAAGCCACGTAAAGTGAGCTTCTGAAACATAAGCCGAAAACCACGTACGCCATAACCCCGCTATATAGAGTCTCTTATGTATTTCGAGTCGCTACGATGACAACAATTAAACACGAATTAAGGTGTGTGGCGAATGTGACGGGTTTCCACTTAATCACTCACAACTTTTCAAGATAAGATACTAAACTATCTTAGTACTTAGCAAACTGATGGATTTGGTTTCAGCTACTCAATTATTTTGAGCTCCCAACATTGAAACTTATGTGATTAATATGCAGATCTGGGTCTTAAAAGATGACTGCTACAAATTCTCTAGCGGTCAAGCACTCGGCCAAGAATATGGGAATAAAAAGGATAACCGTGAGGAATCATCATTAACATTTGAAAGCGAAAGATCTCAGCTTTTAGGAATGGTAAAGGATTTTGAAAAGCATGTTTATTCATCTTCAAAAATAAACATGTCATGAAGAAAAAGTTAGTGTTCAAGGTATCCCCATCACACTATTTGATACAGCTACGATCGCAAAAACGAATGATATCGTGGAAAAAGCTTGTGAGATTACGTACACTTCCACACACGCTCACACATGCATAGATAATCTTTTTGATCTCTCTCAACAACGAGAGTTTAACGGGTATCCAAACAACAAACAAACCACACCATACAAACAGGTACGAGTAAAAGAACAAAATGGAACAACATAGAAACAACATACAGAGAGAAAAGCTTTATAAGACAAAAAAAAAACCAAACAAAAAAGACAAAGAACAAAACAACAAGTAAAAAACATAAACGCAGCAAGACGAAATATATGAAAAAAAAACCAACAAAACAAAAAGAGAACAAGAAAAATACAAGAAAAAACAGACAAAACAGAAAAAAAAATAAAAAGACAAAAAAAAGAAGAGTCACCCCAAAAAAATAGGGGAACAATAAACCAACAACAAGCAAAAAAACAAGCAAAAGAATTGAAAAAAAAATGTGAAAACAAAAAATAAGAATGTAGAAACGGACCAAAAGAAAGGATTGACATAAGACGAATAAACATGGAGAAATCAAAGTAAACAGAAAACAGACAAATTAGAAACACACAAAACAAAAAAAGACACAAAAGAAAGAGGAAGAAGAGAAAACAAACAAAACTAACCGGAGAAAACAAAGGAACAAACCACTCAAGAATTGAAAATATACCACAGCCAAAGGAACTGAAAACAAACAAAATAAAACTATAAATACACATACGAAAAGAAAAAAAAAAAAGTTAAAAGAAAACTAGAAAAGAAACAAAAACTATAACATCGCAGAACGACAAGAAGAAACAAAAAAAGAAAAGGAAAAAAAAAGTAATCAAACAACAACAAAACAAATGTAACAGAATACAAAAAACAAAAACGGACAAGCAACAACCTGAAGATAAACCAATAAAAAAAAAATAAGACAACGAAGTAAATAACAATTAATAACAAAACAAGAAAGATGAAATACATAACAAGTGAAAAAAAAGGGAAAAACAAAAAAAACAAAAGGAAAGCAACAAACAAGTACTTAAAAAAAAAAAGAGAAATGAAATGAGTACAAAAAAACGTAAGTACAAGGAACAACCTGTAACGTACAAAGAATCGGAGACAAAGGCAAATTCAAACAATACCATCAAAGACAGAAAAGAAGAAAAACAAAAAAAGACAAAAGCTCAGCAAAACAAAAAAAACAGACCAAAAATTAAAAGTAAAAAACAACCCAGATGAAAAAACCAAAAAAAGAATAGGTTGACGAAGAAACTAAAGAAAACAAAACACACTAACAAATGTATTAAAAAACATTAAAAAAAAAAAGAAAAGAAAATAGTACCGGACGAAAGAAACAACACAAAACAATAAAAATCCAATTTTACCAAAGAAAGGAAAAATGCACGAAAACGACAAAAAAAAAAAAAAAGCAAAAAACATGCATAAATCAAAAAAAGAAGAAGAAAGAAAAATGTAAGCGAACAATTCAACCAAAAATTCAAAAGAAAAAGTAAATAATAACGCAAAAAAAGAAAAAAGCTAAAAACAACCCTAAAGACAAAAAATACGTTAATAGTTATTGAAATAACAAAAAACCAAACAAGCAAAAACCAACAACAAACAAAAAAAGAATTCAAGTACAAAGACAACAAAGAAAGAAAATAAAAACAACTAAAGAAACAATTAAGTTACGAACAGATAAGATACTTACGACAGAAAGAACAGAAACAAGCTTACAGGCTAAGAAAAAACGAAAAAAAAAGGCTACAGAGAAAACGTAAAACACAAACAAAAACGAAAAAAAAAACTAGAAAAAAACATAATCAAACAACAGCAAAGAGTATAAGACAATAGTAAGTGTAACCAGGAGTAAAACCAAGAACCTCACGGAACCAGAAAGAAAAAAAAAAATAAAAATATGAATACAGAGACAGCAAAATAGAGAAACATAAAGGGCAAAAATACAGAAAAAAAACAAAAAAAAAAGAATCAAGAGAACAAAAAATCGTCGGAACCACAAACAAAAAAAAATAAAAACACAACAGAAATACACAGGTGAAAAGCAAATAAAGACACAAGTTGAATAGAAAAAATAAAGTAAAAAAGTAGAAACTAAACAAAAACATAATGTAAAAACAGCACTAAAAGCAAAAGTGGCAAAAAAACACAAAGACTAGAATAACAAAGAAAAAAACAAAAAACAATACTGAAAAACACCGAGAGGAAGAAAGTGTAAAACAAACTCGATAAGAAAGATGCACAAACTAAGCACAAAACACACTAATAAAAACAAAACAAGGAAGAGAGAAAAGAAAAGAAAAAAAAAACACAAAAACAAAAAAGACAGAATAGAAAGCGACAAAGAAAAAGAAGGGAAACAGCAGAGAAATAAAAGCCACGAAATCAAGGAAATAAAGAAGGGAAGAAAAGCCAGCACAAGACAATAAAATAACGAAAGAAAGAAAAAAAATACAAGATAGAAAAACCTCAAAACGAAAACTAACACACATAAAAAGCATGATATAAGAAACACAAAAGGAACAAAAGAAAGAAATAAGAATAAAAGATAAACACCAAAACAAAGATAGATATTTACTAAAGAAAAACCACGGGAAATGAATGATGACGAATAAAAGAGAATAGAACCAAATAACAGTAACAAATATAAAAGAAACAAAAGATAGAAACACAACAAAAAAAAGGAATAGATAAAAACACTAACAAAACAAAACAAAATAGAACTAGTAAATGAAATACCTAACCAGATACAGAACGAAAAGAAGCAACAGAAAACGAAATAGGAGCTAAAGGACAACCAGAACAAAAAAATAACGGAAAACAAACAACAATAAAAAGAAAACGGTTACAAAGACCTAAATTATAGATAAAGAAAAAATATACAACACGTAACAAAACAAAACAACAGGGAAGAACACAAAAAATAATAAGAAATAAGAAAACAAAAGCATCAAGAAGACCACAAAAACAAAATAAGAGATCAAGAAGCAATAAAAAACGTAAGATACAAAGAAAGAAAATAAAAATACAAAAGGAACATAAGCCTGGAGACCCACATGGAAAAAATCAAAACAACAACAAACAAACGAAAAAGCAAACCAACAAACAAGCCAAAATGAAATTAGAAAGAAAACTAAAAAAAAAAACAATTAACGACAAACCAACAGAAAAACTAAAAACTAAAAACAGAAAAAAAAGTACTAAGATAAAATACAAAATAAAAACAGAAGTAAAGGAAATAAAACAATGGAAAAAATTATCCGAGAACAAAACAACGTAAAAACACAGGTCCAACAAGATAAAAAAAAAAATACATAATACTAAAATAAAAGAGACAATAGCAAAAGTTCGAAAATCAATCTAAACCAAACAAAAAAAACGAACAATAAAAACGAAAAACATTAGTTATTAATGTTTGTAACACATACAACCACATAAACAAGAAAAAAAGAGAAAATGAACAAAAATATAAACATAAAGTTACATAAAAATGAATAAGGACAAGAAGACAAAACAAAGTAAAGAAAATAATAATAAACAAAACAGAAAGAAAATGAATAGCAGAAACAGATAGAGACATAAAATATAACAATAAAACGAAACGAACAACAAGAAAACAAAAAGAAGAAACACAAAAAATAAAACAAATCAGAAAACCAAACGGAAAATACAAAAAACACAAACAACAACAGACGGAAACAGAAACAAGAATTTAAAACGAAAGAGTAGATGCGGAAAGAAATAAACAGCTACAAGAAAAAAAGATTACAATGATAAGCACACGAAAAAAATAACAGATACAAAAGAATAAGAAAAAAATACAGAAAAAAAGAGTGACAACGGGCTCAAGTATAGACACAGAACAGAAAAGAATGAAAACACAAGACACCAACAGAAACAGAAAAGAAGTAACTGATAAAGAAAAAAACATGAATAATGACACAGTAAAACAAACATGGTAACATAATAAAAACAAGAAAAAAAAACAAAGGAAAAAGTGAATAACAAAAAGGCTAAAAAAAAAAAAATAGAAGATAAACTAAAAAAGACCAACAAAAAAAAGATAAAACAAATAATCTAAAAGGACACGTAGATCAAGAAAAGATCTAAACAACATGAACAGAATGACAACTCCTCGAGAAAACTACAACGACAGAACCTACATACGAAACAGACGAAACACAAAGAAATACCTTAAAAACAACACAGCAAAGATCAAAACACACAAAACAAAAAAGAAAAGATTAATACTAAAACCAACAAGATAACATCACCAAGGAAGCGAATTAACGCAAAAGCAAAGAGGAACATAAATTAACAAGAAAAAAACAAAAAAATACTATAAAAGAAAAACGAAAGAAAAAAGAACAATAAGACAAACAAGAATAAAAGTCAGCACGAAAAAAACTTGAAAAAACGACAAAGTGAGCTAGCAAACAAAACAAAAAAAACAAACAAGAAAAAACCAAAAAAAAGTAAACAAGAAGACACTAAAAAAGTAAAATAAAAACATAAACAACAAAGAAAATAACACAAACAATCGAAGGGAGCGAGAAAAAATAAATCAGAACTAAAAGGATAGAAGATAGTGAAACCAGTCGAAAAACAACAAAACGCAATAAAACTAAATACAAAAATGCAGAATCAGGATTAAAAGTAAAACCAGAACAAGAGAAAGAAGAAAACAAATGGACCTAATGCGAAATACGAAAAACCCTCAAAAAAAAAAATAAAAGAAAAACAGTGAAAAAAGCAAAGAAAAATAAAGAACAGACCAAATACACAGAATTAAAACACGAGAAAGATAACATGAAAAAAAAAACAGAACAATAAAGAACACAAAACAAGACTTAATAAAAAATCAAGACAAAAACCCACAAAAAAAGGGTAACAATAGAAAAACCAACAAATGCAAAAAAAAACAAACACAAATAACGACAAAAGAAGAACCAAAAACGGAAAAACCAAGCAGAAAAGATAAATAAAGCACAAACTAAAGAACAAGAATAGACAAAAAAAAATAGACAGAACTATAGCTTAAAGCCAATAATAAAGATTAAACACGGAAATACAGAATAAAAACCAAAATAAAATACAAACAAAAACCACGAGTAGGAAGATAAATACGTGGGAACACCAAAAAAAGAGAAAACAAAAATACAAAACAACAAATAAAACATGAAAAAACAAAAAACACAAAAAAAGACATAAAAGAAAAAAAAAAAAACAAAATCGACTGAAGAGAACGACAAAAAACTAAAGACTACACAAGTTGAAAACTAGCAAACACAAATAAGGACTGAAAAAGACCGAAAAAAAGTAACAATAAAGGGCATACAGAGTAAAGGAGTAAACATAACCAAACAAAAACAAAAAAAGTAAACGAGAAATTAATTAATAAGTTATGACAAATAAACCAAACGAAAAGTAAGATAACAGATCTAAAACATGAAAAGAAAAGAAATAACTCCGATAAAAAGCACAAAAACCAAAAAAAAACTAGAAAAAAAAGCCATAGAAAAAAGAGAAGAAACACTTAGACAATTAAATATAAAAAAACAGAGAAAATAATCGAACATGCAATTAAAACCAACACATAAAAAAACAAAAGTAAAAAAAGACAAAAGAAAAGATAGAAAAAATACAAAAAACACTAAAAAAAGAAAAAAAATAGACAAAAGAAACAGACAGAAAGCAAATAGAAAAAAAAAACAAAACGATACGAACGGAACATAAAATGCCAGGAATAGAACGAAAAAAAAAAGACGTGAACAATATAAACAAGCAAAAGAAAAAAAAAAAATAAAAACACGGTGCAAATGAAAAAACAAAAAATAAAAAACCAAAAATTAAGAAAAAACGATAGAAACAAAAAAGAAAAAACAATAAAACATACAGAATAAACACCAAATAAGCAAAAGGGCGAATCAAACAGAATAAAGAGCTAAAGTAAGAAAAATAAAAAGAGCAGAAAATCCAAAAAACAAAACAAAAATAATGGACTAAACAAAATTCTAAAACTAATAAACAAAAGAGACAAAAGAAAAAAACCCAAAAAAAAATAACTGAAGAAAAAAATAACACAAAAAAATATAAAAAAGACAAAACAAGAAAAATTAAATTGATTACAAAAGAAACAAAAAACCACACAAAGAGCGATCAAAACCAGGTCGAAAAAGACGACAGAACACAAAAACAAAAGGAACATGAGGAGACTAAAGGCAATCCAAAAAACACAACAAAAAAGAAAGAGAAAAAACAAAGTCCACATAAGAAAAACGAACACAAACGAAAACCACGGAAACAAAACACACTCGAAACACGAAATAAAAAACCTAATCTGGTTTTTAACAAAAACACAGAAAACAATAAATAAAAAGTAAAAACGGAAAACGCAGGGAAAACGGAAAATAAGTTGTACAAAAAAGAAATAAAACTCGAAACAAACGAAAAAATTACAAGAGTAGAAACGCAAAACAAAAAGGAACAGAACATAAAATCGATGCAGATCAATCACTAATAGAATAAAGAAAACGATATGAATTATACAGAATAACATACCCAACAAAAATAAAAAATGACGGACACATAACAAAAATCAAACTAAAAAAAAGAAAAAAAAGAAAGTTAAACAAGGGAAACCCACATATCAAAAAAGAAAACGATCAAGAAAAAAGAGTCAGGGAAATACGAAACAAAGCCAACTCAAAGAATCAAGAGAGAAAAAAAGTTACAAGAAATTACAATAATGAATACAAAGAACGAGAAACGACAAAAGAAAAAAAACAAGAACGAAACACGAACAAAAAAAAAAAAAAAAAAAAAGAAAAACCAGACATACGATAAAAATGTAGAAAGAAAAAATAAAGAGAGAAAGGAACAATAAGAAATAAAAAAAATACAACAAAAAAAAAGAATAGAGATGAACGAAGAACAAGGAAACACAAAAAGAAGGCCGCTCACCCGAGGTAAAATAACAACAAAAGAAAAAATAATCCAAACAATAACAGAAAAGGTTGGGGAAAGAGAACAGAAAAAGACAACAAATAACTAAAAAGAAAAATACAAAGAAATGCAAAAAGGACAAAAAAACAAAATAACAACAAAAACAACATGGACTAATAGCTAAAAACAAAAACAAATAAAAGGAAACAAAAAAAATACCTTAAAAAAAAATATCTAAAACTACAGCAGAAAGAAAAAGTAAATAAAAAAAAAAAAGACAACAAACGACGACCACAAAATCACAACAATTAACAACCAAGGAAAAAAAAAGATAAAGGCGAAAAAAATAAAAGATACGAACACGACCAGAAGACAAGGAAGATAGGAAAAAATAAGATACAAAGAACAAAAAGAAAAAGAACAACAAACCTCAGACTATAATAGTAAACGAGCTAAAACCGGAAGAAAAACGCAATGAACAATAAAAGAGAACGAATACAAGCAGAGAAACAAAACCAAATGAACGACACGCACAAACAAAGATAAACAGAAAAAAGACTAAGTAATTGACAAGAAAAAATAATACAAAGAAACACGAACCAGAAACCACCAAGCATTATCAAACACAAGGCACAAAAAAGAAAAACAAAACGAAAGTGAATACCAAAAATATACAGAAAAAAGAGAATATCTAAAACACTAGAATAAACAAACGAAAAGAGGGCCGTAACACAAAGACATCAAACGAGAAAAAAAAAAAGACCCCACAGCGAGAATTAAAGAAAACAAACAGGAATAGAACGAAAAAAGACAAAAATGACGATAAGAGAAAATAAGAAATACGAAAATACGCCAAGAATATCAGTTAAGCAGAAACGTAATAAAAACATAAACACCACAAAGAGGAATAAAACAGAAACCGAAAAAAAAACGCACGATGTAGTAGAAAATTAAAACAAACATAAACATAAAGCAGAAGACAACAAATGAATACACAAGAATGAAAAAGAAATGTACGGGTAAAAATTAAAAACAACAAATCAAAATAAAAGAAAAAAAAAAGAAAAAAGAACAAAACAAAACGCACTTTCAAAAAAAAAGAAAAAACAGTAACCATAAAAAGAGATCACAAGAAGAATAAAAAGACAAAATAAACCAAGAAAAAAAAGAGAAAAACGCAATATAGAAAAGAGAATGAACATCAATGACAAGATCAATAGAAAATCACCGAAAGAATAGACCAAACCACACGACGATAAAGAATATAATATAACAACAAAAAGAACTAATACAATAACAACACAATCAACAAAATAACAACACAGAAACCGATGGTATACATGGAAAAAAGACAAAGAAAAAAAGAGCATGGAACGATAACCTACCAAAAGAAAGAAAAAAAACACAAAAGATACAATAAAGAACTTAAAAAGAAAAACACAGAAAAAAATACTAATCAAGAGCGCGCGAAAACAAAAAATAAGAACGCACCAATCAGAACTCAACAACCAGTAATAAGAAGGAAAAAAAGACAAAAAAAGTACAGATAAGGAAAATATGAAAGAATAAAGCTGAAAAGTATCCAGAACACACAGAAGACAGAAAAAAAAGTATACAATAACATTAAAAAAATGAACATCGACATAAATCAAACAAAAATCAAGCAATAAAAGTAAATAAAAACAAAAATAATAGAATTAAAAATACTATAAATAATAGAGACTACATAACAAACTACGAAAATTACAAAACCAAAAGTCAGAAAATATGGGGCAAAACATTTAATTAAATAATCTGAAAATAAGAACCAAAACCTACAATAACAACAAAAAAATCGGACAAAAAAGTGATATAAAAAACCGAATGGCGAAGAACCACTCCACAATGTAGGGATGAAAAACAAAGCGATAGAACTCAGCATAAAAAGAAACAAAAAAAAACAGAACCCTAAAATAAGAAACAAAACGCACAAACAAAATAAAAAATAAATGAAAAAGCCAGCATAAAAGATACAAGAAGATTACAAAAAAAAAAAAAATAAACAAAGAATCACATAATAAACAAAATATAATCGGAACAATAAAAGAAACAAAACAATGAACGCAGATCAACTATGCGAAACAAATGACAACGAAGAACAAAAAAAAACAAAAGAAAAAAAATCGTCATGTACACAGAGAAAACACAAAAAAACAACAAAGCAACCAGAATAAAACAAAAATAAAAACACAAAATGAACCCAGAAGATAACCTCAAAATGAAACTAAAAGAAACGAGGTGCCAGAGACAAACATAGGGTAAAAGAGAATACAGTATAACATAGAAAAGACAAATCATACGACGAAAAATACAAATCATGACACTAAAAAACGAAGAACAAAAAGTACGAAAATCAATAAACAAGAAGAAACACAAGTCCGTAGGATATGACCTAAAAATTTAAAAAAATTTTTTGACGATAAAGAAATGATGTTAAAGACACAAACAAAGAAACACTAGAAAAACAAAAAAAAAGGTAAGTAAGAGATAATTCGAGCACATGTAAACTAAACATAAAAACTAACAATTAGCGAAACTACCCGAAAGTAAAAAGTCAACAATACAATAATTTTTTAAACTAATCGACAAAAACGAGAATAGAAAATAGAGAGAAAACGAAAAAGAAACAAATAATGAAATGAAAAAACCAGAGAAAATAGAAAAAAGAAATCGACAAAAAGACAAAAAAAAGGGATTAATAACAAAAAAGAAGATTCCTTGATCCGAAAAGAAGAAACCAAAGATGAATAAACAACAAAACGAAAAATCAACAAAAGTACAAAAGAATAAATAATACAAAACAAGAATGAAAACAAACATACTTATCCTAAATAGTAAAAACCAAAATGTGAAACGAGAGAAAAAAAAAACCGAACAAAATAACAACGCAAAACAATTAAAGGAAAAAAATGAAGACAAACACACAAAAAACAAAAAACAAAAAAAATTAAAAAGAGGCCAAACACAACTGAAAAAATTAAAGAAACGATAAAGAAGCAAGACTACATAACGCAACACCAAGGGCAAATTGAAAACAAACAGACAAAGATAACACGCTAACAGTAAAAGAATACAAACAAAAAAAGACAAAAACCAAATGAATGACGTAAACACTAAGCCGAAGAGGAATTAAATATGCAACCACTACAAAAGACAAAAAATATAAAGTAAAAGGCACAGAAAAGAAGATAGAAAAACAAATACGAAAGCATATACAAACAACAAGAATTAATATAATTGAAAAAGAAAAAATTTAAACGAACGAAAAGCAAAAAACAAAGAATAGGGAAAACAAAACGATAAAAAAAACATAAAGAACATAACAATACGAAAAAAACAGATCAGCAACACAGACTAAAGAAGCAAAACAATAACAAAAAAAAAACAAACAACGACGAATTAGGAGTATGGAACCAAACAAACAATAAACAACCCCCCCCAAACTTATTGAATATCGAAACGACAATAACAACCCAATTCAAAAAATAATTAGATGTACTAATGGAGTAAAATAAAAAACACTAAGGAACCAACCAAGCAAAAGTTTAGCACTCAAAAAAAAAACAAAGAATAGCCCAATCCACAACGTAGAGAACGCGCCGGAGAAAAAACAGATAAGAAAAAAAGCCAGGTAGGTATTAACCATAGTCCCAGAGAAAAAAAAAAAGTACAAACGAAAACAGAAGATAGAATAAAATACGATAAGAAAAGAGACAGAAAAACAAAATACAAAAATAAAAAGCAAAAAAATATATATGAAAAACAAATAAATAACGAGAAATAAGGAAAAAAAAGACAAACACGCTAAATAAACAAAAAACTAATAAGGCCACATCAAAATAATGCTAACAAAAAAATTATAAAAACATAGAAAATACAAGTAAGTAGAGAACTAGATGGAAAGAGCAAATAAACAAAAGAAACACACACGAAAAACGATAAGAGCAAAAAAAGATAAGAAAATAAAATCACGAAAAACACAGGAAAACCATATAAAAAAATCAAAAAAAACAGATGGAGATTCGTTACGAACTAAAGAAAGAAAAAAAACACACAGATAACACACAAACTAAAGGAAAAAAAAAATGACAAAATATAAATAAAAAAAAAAAACAACTAAAAGAGAAAAAACAAGGAATAATACAAAAATAAAGAGAAAAAACAAAAGCAAAAGTAAATTTGGTTAGACCGAACAAAAAACGAAAAAACGAAAGGACGAAAAATAATCCAGCAAAAAAAAAATAACGAAGGACAGAAAAAAAGAAATATAAGTTAAAGAAAAAAAAACTCACAAAAAAAAATTATAACAACAACATAATCTAAATAACAATAAAAAAACCAATCAAAGCATAGAAACAATAACAAGACATTCTAAACACTAGTTATAGGATAAATACAAAAAACAAAACAACAAGCTAGAAACAACGAAAAAGACCTTGAGATGGAGAGAAACACAAAAGGGAAAAAGATCGAAGAAAAATCACACATAAACAAAAAAAATTTAAAGAAATTTATGGTATATACAAAGGCAGATACCCAAAGAAACACCAATAACGAAATAAAACAGCAATATACAAAAAAAAGTATCAAAAAATTGAAAAGAAAGACAAAAAGAAAACCAAACAAAAGAAACGTAAATTGGGACGACAAAAAACAAAAACAGAAGAATAAAAAAAACTGAAAAAGAAAGGAAACCCAGACAAAAAACAATCAAATAACAATAGAGAATATATAGACCAGAAACATAATATGGATGTAAAATTAAGCTGAATGGATGCAAAGGGAACGATGAGACACAACAAAATAAGACAAAAATAAAACTGAAGAAAAAAACTATAAAACACAAAAACGAAAATAATAGCAAAAAAAAAACAAAGAAACATTATACACAAAGAGGGTAGAAGAAAACAGACAAAAAAAAATGAACAGACAAGAAAAACAAAAACTGAGAAAGAATAAAAGAAGAAGAACAGAATACGAAAATATTGACCAAATAATACACCCAAAAAGCCCCACAAAAAATTAAGAAAAAAAAAAAGGGCAAAAAGGATAAAAAAATAAAAACAAATACGATATATACATTCAACTAACCAAAAGAATAGAACGGGACGGAACAAAAAAAAATAGTATAAAAAAGAATATCGAAAATATAAACAGGAATAATAAAAATGAACAACTAATAAAACAAAAGCAAAACTAGAAATATTTAAAGAGTAACATACAAAAGAAACCCGACCCAAGAAGAACTTGTAAATCTAAAAAAAAAAGAAAAAAAACTCAAGCAATAAAAAGACAAACAAAAAAACAAAAACATGAAACAAATACAACTGACCTACAAAGAAAAAGTCGAAAAGCGAATCAGAACGACCAGAGCTTAAACATTTTCAAAACTTACAAGAATAAAAAAAGAACACCAGTAAACATAACGACGATATAAGGACAAAAACAAATAAATCACGAAGATACTAAGAAATCAGACGAAGAAATCAAATCATACACGAAACAAGAAAGTGAGAAGGAAACAGTAGGAACTAGTTAAGAAAGTAGATACAAACAAGATTGAAAAAAGAGAAATAGGACATAATACCAGATGGACACAAAAGAACAAAACAACAGAAAAACAAAAAAAGATAGCCTGAAAATGCAATCAGAAACATAGAATAAACGAATAAAAAATCTGCATAGAACCAGAAGAAAAGTAAAATGCATCACCACATAGTGAAACAAAGCGTAATAAATAAAAAATAAACAAAACAGAACGTACAATCCAAAGAAAACCTATAAGCATTAACACAAAAAGTTATGTTGACAATGAGAAAGAAAAGGTAAAGTAAAAAGAAAAAAAGGAACAAACAAAACAAAAAACAAAGAAAGAACATACGAGAATTTGTTTGACAAAAGAAGGAAAAAAAGAAGAAGAACAAAAACAAAAAAATTAAGAAAATGATAACGAGAATAAAAAGAGAAGCGGGACAATATATGAAGAAAATATCAAAGAAAAAAAATAATAAAAGAATATACACAATACGGAAAAAAGTAGACAAAGGACACAAAAAAACCTAGAAAAAAATAGAAAAAAAACACCACAGCGAAAAAAAAACAAGAAACACGGACAAATTGTAAAAAGGTGGTACACATACAACACTTGAAACAACAATGAAAAACAAACGAGTAAAAACCAAAGAAGAAAGGCACAAAAACCATAAGGGAGAAAAACAAAGACTTATCACTAGCAAAACACCAAAAAAACAAACAGAAAACCAAAGAAAAAAATACAAAAACAACACTCTAAAACGTATACATAATAAGTAAAAGAAATAAACCAAAGGGACTGTTCGTTGATTTACTAAAAGAAAAAGCAGATTAAAAATAGAAAAACAAAAAGGAGAATATAGACAAATTTTAAAATGAACAGAAAGAAAAAACACAATGGAAAAGTCAAATGAAACAAACACTAAGAGGGAGAGAATCTATAGAGATACACCAAAATAACACTAAACGGAAACCTCAAAACAGCTAACCAAATTACAAAGCCATAGATTCGTGCACCAGACATAGAATCCGTAAATAAAAAGGCAAAACAAAAAGGAAGTAAAGAACGAAGACGAACACAATGGAAACAAAAAAACTTCATTTAACATACCCACCATAAAAGAAAAAAGAAACATGAGAAAACGCAGAATCATAAAAAAACAAATTAGAGACACAGCCGGAAAAAACCTATAAAACATAAAATCAAAAAAAAGAACGTAAAAACGACCAAAATGTAATATATACAACGCGTCAGAAGAGAAACAAGCTAAAGCATACAAAAGACGTAAACCCCAAAATAGAAGAACAAAAATAAAATAAAGAGAGAGAAAAAAAAGTTACACAAAAAAAAAAAATGAGAAAAAACAAATATAACAGAATAAATAAGATAAACAACAACAAGATAATTGTACAAACACGAGAACGAAAATTTAAAAAATCATAAGAAAAGGAAGAAACAACACAACAAAAAAATTCAAAGACAAAAAACAAGGAAAAAAAAGAAGCACCCAACACAATCACAGGGAAAAAACAGCGACAGAGATCGCAACAAAAGTAGAAAAACAGTAAAAAAAAAAAAAACAACCAAAAAACTAAATACGAAAAGACAAATACACAACCGAAGGAGGAGGAAAAAGAAGAGATCAAAAAGATTATCTATTGCCACATAAAATGAGCGTGTGTGGAAGTGCAACGTAACCTCACAACTTTTTCCAACGATGATCATTCGATTTTGCGATCGCGTAGCGTATCAAATAGTGTGATAGGGGATACCTTGAACCCAACTTTTGCTTCATGACATGTTATTTTTCTGAAATGAATAAACATGCTTTTCCAAAATCCTTTACCTTCCTAAAAGCTGAGATCTTTCGCTTTCAAATGATTAATGATCATTCCTCACGGGTTATCCTTTTATTCCCCATATTCGTTGGCCTAGTGCTTGACCCGCTAATGAATTTTAGCAGTCATCTTTTAAGACCAGATTCGCGCATATTAATCACCTAATTTCAATGTTGGGAGCATCAAAATAATTGAGGTAGCTAAAACTAACGAGAAACAAATCCATCAGTTTGCTAAGTACTAAGATATTTTAGTACTTATCTAAAAGTTGTAGATTGATAAGTGAAACCCGTCACATCGCCACACACCTTAATTCGTGTATTATTTGTTTCATCGTAGCTACTCGAAATACATAAGATACTGCCTATATAGGGGGGTTATGGCGTACTGTTTTCGCTTAAGTTTCAGAATACTCACTTTACGTGGCTTATGATTAAAATTTAGGCTGATATAAACTCATTAGACCTTAAAAAGCATATATAAGCCAAATCATTTGCAAAATAACCACAAAAAGTGAGCGTATAACCAAAAGTTCGAAAAACACATAAGCCATAGATTTGGTATATAAGCTCAAACAAACAACCCCTAATCACATAATAAAGCTGTTGGATTAGCTTATTTTATAATGGGCTTATCGCTTATTGAGATTTGGGAAGCCACTAAAGCGACATATTTTTATTGCTTATCACTTATCCACTTACTTCACGGCTTAATCCAAGGCATAGCACAAATGGGTAAGCAAAAAAAAGGGCTTATTAGCATTTCTTAAATCTCAATAACCTGATAAGCCCACAAAATAAAGCTAATCCAAAATACAATAACCAAAAACAAAATCACCAACAGCTTATAAGATATGTGCATATTTCGAACATGTTAAAAAAGAATCATAAGATCATTTTGTGGGAAAATAAAAACTTAAAAGTTTAACACGTATTGAATTGAAAAATATAAAACATTAACTACATAAATAAACCATCAAATCAATAAGATCAACCAAAACCTTATAAAAAACACACATAGAGAAACACAAACCTTGTTTTAAGGAGTGCTTAGCAAGTAATTCTTCTCCGAAGGTACATAAGTTTGATGTCCAGATCGTTATCTACTCGTTTTGATGAGTCATAGAAGCCATTTGTGAATTGAAAGAGGTTATGTGTGTGTTGTATGGAAGTAGGAGAGAGAGGCGGTGGAAGAATACGTGTATTTGTGAGGGAGACACGTGTGCAAGAAACCCAGGAAATTAAAAGAGAAACCCAAGGAAAAAAACTGGGTCGGATGCGGTTTTTTTTCATTAAATAATGCATTTAAGGCATCATGTGAAAGAATGATCCTCTATACTTCTTTCAGTTATAAAGTATATAATTATCATACGATACATACAATATATGTAAAAAAATAACCGATAAAGAATCAAAAGTTTACAAAACAAAGATGATGCCTAATGTCTATTTTGAAATGATTGTGTATAATGATTTCAATTTCATTTATTATAAATAGTACTGTTGTGCTGATAAACGTATTCAATTCATCTACGTTTTTAATCATCTTGATCCTTACACAGTTTAGATTCTGTAACGCATATTTAGTTGAAAATTTTGAAAAAAAAGGCTTAAAAAACGTTTTATATAGCCAATTTGCATTACATAATCTAAATTGGTTAGATTTTTTGTATAACATTAATTTTCAGAGACTCATTTCGAGTATTCGCTCAAGACACTCAAGAACGACCTTGAATAAAGTACGTAAATTTATTTTAATAATTAGTCATACTGGAAATTCAAGATTATGCAAGTCCATACTTATACGTGTGTGTGGGTAAGCCGTTTTCGTTAGATCGTATATAGGACAGGGGGAGGAAAGTATGTGGCAACAATCTAGCTATGCATCTCACTCCCACTCAAAAATACCTATTCACTCATAACACACCTCTATCTCCTCATTTTGGCCCCACCACTCACACACAAACATATACATTTATAAATAAGAAAAAAAGAAAAAAAATAGAAATTTTGTCTTTATCCGAGCCACCACCATGGCGAGATATCAAAAAATTTGAAGTGGCTCGATAGGTTGGTGTGGTGGCTAGCAAGTGAAGATGAAGAGTGTGTGCCACGTAGCAATGTCGAATTCGCTAGCCACCACACCCTTCCCTCTTAGCGGTGTTTTGAAAACCATGTTCAACCACAAACTAGGAAAAAAATCCGGTTTGATGTCCGGTTTGATTTTCAAAACCATGGTTCCTTAACACAATATTATGATTTGTCATAAAAACATTCTTTTAACAATTGCACTAGCAATGTTACCTCCCTATACGCTTTTCCTAACCATAAACGATACATATTTCAGCATACGGTTGATCATAGGCAATAAATAGAATAAGACCGGAGTCGTTTCTTACACGCGCCTCTAGATTATTAATGAAAACCATCAGTCTACTTACACGTTTTTATGATTTTGAATATGTTAATTTGTTGACTTACGTTTTTTTTGCCTTTTTGAGTCTTGCTTTCTAACATGTTTAAGAATGAAGATTGTTTCTGTCGCGTTTACTTGAAGTCGTAAAAGACAAATACCACATGACTTGCAAAACTATCGACTATCATGTGAATGCTACACAATCTTTATATACAAACCTGTTGCCCCATCAACATATGATTTTGAGTATATTGACATCTGTGAGGATTTTAAATTAAAAGTTTTAGGTGAAGAGAATTAGATAAGTGGAGATGAAAAGCAAAGGCCAAAAGCGTAAAGAATTTAATAACTACTACTACTACTGAGGTTGTACCCATGACCATCTACTAAAAGCCATGGAAAAAAAAGCGTTGATTCTATGCCTTGCAAGATAAGCCTCGCTTTATCTGTTTCCTGTGCCTAAAGATATGCCTCAAATAAGTTTACCATTTTACCCTCACACAATTACTTCCATTTGTTTGACATTATTTTAAAAAATGTAACCCAATCAATGAGTGGTACTAATTTACAAGCAAAGCTAATAATCAACTACACTAAAATCATATTAACAAAACTTTTAGTTAAGTATGCGATAATAATGTCACTATGGAAGCAAAATGCTCGTTCCTCGAATAAAAGATGTGGTCCAAACATACGATAACCTTTACTTAAGGCTATTGTTATCCGTTCCTCCAGAAAAACGCTCTCTCATATCAGGCCCATCATTTATTTTATCATCACTTTCACCCATACACTCTCTCTTACTTTTTCACCCACACAAAAACCCATGAATACCACTTCTCAACGCTCGGTCCATTAAATACTCACATTATATACAAAATGTAACCCATAAAATATTCTCACACATGCACAAACCAAATAATATAATGTTAACCTGCACAATGCTCGAAAAGCACCATGGTCGAGGGATTTTTAGGCTTGTGGCGCGTGACCATGCTTGGCCACATAAAGCCTCACGCATGAGGTGAGTGTGCGTGACTTCCTCACTCCTTCCGATAACAGCAGTCTTACAAGTAACATTAAATACATGTTAGATCATATTAAATATATGATTCTGATAAAGTTTTAATTATTCGCACGTTGCGACGGGGTTAAGAACAATTTTTTGCGATGAAACTAAATATAACAATTTGCTATGAGATATGAATCTTTTATAATAGAATTCTACTATATAAGGGATGCAAGGCATGAAATTATTTTAATGCTGACTGGACCATGTGAACTAAGCATGTTAATTGCTGACTGTAAAATGAGACACAAATGGCAATTTGAAACATTTGATGACTAGACAATAACAATGTAAAAAACGAGGGTATTTTTGACATTTAGTATTATCTTTAAATCCCTGCTACAAGTTTGACCACATTGATTATTCAGTAACTCCTCCCCTATAATCACTCACAAGTTGATTAAGCTATGGGTTAGTACATATGAAAAATCATATTATTACGGTATTTATTAAGTTAAACATAAGTGTTCTATCTTTTTATTTCTATTTGATTTTGGAATTGAA
Source organism: Tanacetum coccineum (assembly GCA_026074375.1). Classification (NCBI taxonomy): domain Eukaryota; kingdom Viridiplantae; phylum Streptophyta; class Magnoliopsida; order Asterales; family Asteraceae; genus Tanacetum; species Tanacetum coccineum. Next base: position 14,070 of record BQNB010031524.1, on the reverse strand, counting down.
TTATGGTTAACTTTTGATAAATTAATGATTGTATCGTTTGATTCTATTTTACATTTATGTTTGATCGATTTAATTTGAGTCATAGGTGGACATGTATCCTCTGTGCTATCGAGAAGTTTATTTCATTAATGAACATGTATCCTCTGTTCTTTGTTTGTTAACCACTCATTTTCTTTACTTCAGGAATTGCATTATGTCCTTAATAAATGCATAACCAACAGATCAATATAAAATTAGATACTTTATAGGAGGTGATTATGAACACCGGAATTGACATATTCATGATTGAAAGTGAAACAATGGCCACGCGCATCAACAAGTCAAGCAGGCTGAAACAAATCCACCAATGGAGACTCATATGAACACTCAATAGTATTCTTTTCTCTTCTACATAAATGTTTATATCAAGGAACATTTTTGTAGATGTTGTTGAAAAAGACACTAACTGAACACCGTAAGTGAAACCACTAACTAGATGAATACGCCCAAAAATTAATAAATGACTATCTCATGTGTACTTATTAAAAGCATTTGCAGGTTTTGACTCTAATCATATCAGATCAAACAGTAAAATGCACGAATTATGACTTACAGAACACCAAGTGAGAATGGACACAAATTTATGCATTGCGACAATACCATTCTCATAATAGTATAGTCAACAATGATATTCGTTTTATCTCATGAAAACTTTGATACTTGGAGAGGTGCATTGGTCCCTCATTTTGCAATACATTTCCATTTTTAAGCCAAAAAAGTCTTCTGACTCTTGTGTCAGACGTCATATTCACCTTAATTCGGAAGCAGTTTGAGTCATAGATCAATAATAGCTAGACATCCTAATATCTTTGAGTCATGGAAACTTTGTTTCTTAACATATATTTGTGTGTAACAAACGCTCATTAGCGTTTAAATATATATTATATACTATATGTTTTTCAACATGTTTTTTTTCATTCTTTGCATTTTTTTTCATGAAGCTAGCCGCCAGGACTGGGCGGCTATGAAACAAGTAACTTATATAAAATAAAACAGTTGACAGTTTAAAAAAAGTTGTATAAATAAATGTTAAAAATAAAACAATAGGTGCAATATTCATATGGTTCCTTACGGATACGGGGTAATCATATCTGATTGCAATTATATATAGTAGAGTTATTTTTTCTTGCAAATAAGCCCCGCTTTTCTTCCTTCCTTTCCCAATGATCAATGACCAGCTTCGAATCGAATTACTTTGATTAAAAAGTGTTACATCCTGGGTTATGAAACATGGATCAATGACACAAAAGAATCAATATTATTTTGAAATAAACTTGTTACCAAATGTCATTAAACACACAAAATGCTCGTTCCATCGAATGAAATGATAGATGTATCCTCGTCTTCTATAGATGTTCATAACGGGTTTACTAATATTTTAAATTCCTTGTAGCGTGTATACTAATATTTTTACGCAAATAATGAAACCATATGTTTAAATTTTGTATGGTATATACATGTCTTAGTCACACCTTTTAATGTGATATTTAAAAAGGCCAAAAATTTATTTTATTACTTTGAATTTGGCTAACCGGAACTCCTACACCCCCTCAAATTATTAAAGGTACATCCTAGTACCTCAAAATGGTAATATGGTTCATCCTCGTACCCTAAACCCAAATAACTAAGTCACATGATTTTCACATGTGTTATTATCGTTAGTATATAACGGAAGTTTTTGGGATGCTAACTAGGGTCACGTGACCTTACCTTTCCACTTTACTTTAATATACAGGGTTTTTTTTTTCCTCAAAAATTCTCAACCCATGTCCAACATCATTAAACTATTTAAAAAAACTCAGTATGTAATTTGTATACTATCACAGATACGGATGTATTGCAATTTTATTTGTTTAGTATCAATCATGATATATGTATTACAGATCACAACATATGATAATAGCAATTTTTATTTTGATCTTATAATCAGTAGCCATAATAGGCCAATAAAGTAGCCTTCATATAAAGTAGTTTCATCATGATAAAGTACTCTAACCAACCGTAATGCTTCGTTGATTCCAATAGATAAAGACCATTAACATCTTCGTCTTTAAAACCCAAACCCATTAAATCAATGGTGAATGACAACTTGCATACACGATTCTCCTCCCTTTCTTTTTGTATTGACGTAATCAAAATCCTTATATTCGGTCGCCAAACCCCTAACAAGTACACCGCCATAGTGTAGCCTAAAGGTAGCATTCCTACCATTCAGTTCTGCATGTAAATAAGTAGATCATAATACAAACTTTATACAGTAGATGATTGTATGTTCAATAAACTCAAAAAATAAAATCTAAAACAAAACAACAACATAAGTATTAAAAGCAAAATAACATGTCATCAATTATTAAACAGGCACTTTTATAAATCAAACTAAAAGTAAAGATTAATTATTCAAATAAATAAAAAACATACCTTTCTCCATGACGGCTGATATCTAATGTTTATGAAAGTGGATATGGTGGATCTACAAAAGTGGTAATAACTCAAATAGAAACCAACATACAGCATATAAAAGAAAAAAGAGAAAATAAGTCACTGAGCACTAAGTAACGTCCCCAAAATTATTGTTGGATTTATTAATCTAGACTAAACCATTAGCTGCGAGTGCCCATCGTGATGGATTAGTTATGGCAAGTAAGGATTAACACATATTAAATAAGGAAAACTACATTTTTGGCGATTATACCATGAATACAAAAGCCTCTAAAACAAACGGCCTCTACGTTGCTCACACAATCACGATCAACCAAGTATGTAAGAATTGCTCAGTCGTACCCTCACGATCAACACCCACTGTGTTATTCAAGAACCAACGCACGCCTTGCATTCCTTTTGATGTCGAACCAAACAAAACCCTAAATTAAAAAGGTTTAAAAACCTAATTCGTCACCTTTGAGGAATCACCAAACCACCACTTCCGATATCAAGAATTGTCAAAGCAAGGAGTTTTCAAGCAACACCGGGAAAAACTTAATGGTCCGCGGTTTAAAACCCCGCAGTTTAAGGGTTAAATCGCCAAAACCCTAAATCTAGCGATTAGGGAGGCAGTTTAGGTAGAAAAATCAAAAGACCGCAAAAGGGTTTTTAGGTTGGTTCGTGGGTTTTTTTGGGAAGAAGGAAGCACCAATTATTTAGTGTTATTGGGAGAAGATGGAAATCAAGAAGTAGGATATGAGGTGTGTTTTGTATAGGCAGATCCAATAACCCTAAATCTATTATAGGAAAAGATTAGTAATAAATTCCTATGATTAAAACAAATATTTCTCCTTATTTTTCTCCTCCTATAACTGGCCACAAACACCCCTTCTAGAACCTTGGGGAGTTTCGGCCAAACAAGCCACTCCTTGAGGTTCGGGTTTTGTCCGGTTTAGTCCCTCGGTTCTATATTTAGAATGTAACACTAAAATAAATAAAACACTGAACTAATTTAAAACGACTATTTAAATTATATTTCGTTGAAGTAAACCATAACTCCTTCTTGTATTAACGTGTGCCCCCATTAGGGACACACTATTTCTAACTGTATAACTTGCGGAAACTGACTACAAAAGTTCCAACAGCTCCCACTTGGAGGCGGAGTAGTCAGGGCTTGCAGATATACTGATAAATGGCAACGTCTAAGCAAACACACACAAATACCTATTAGATTTAGAATCCTATTAAAAATAATAGTTTTAAGATAATTTCAGCTAATAATGGTTTATTTATAATACTTGCTTTTATTCATTCCCTTTCAAGTTCAGATACCGTTAAACCATGAATATAGGATCCTAACTCCATTCCGATATAGTTAAAGAATTAAGATTTCCGTTATGGAAGTTAATTCAGATACACCAAAAGTAATAAGTATCAACTTAAAATTACCCTATTGGGTGCGGCTGACACATTATCTGATTAAATCAAGAGAGGCTGGCCATGGTAATCATTCTGCACAAAACAAGTGGAGAACAAATCCTTTGGTTGACTACAAGTGTGGTTGGATGTTGCTATCACATTCACACTGAAAAATAGCTTTTTATAAACGACCATATCACCGACAACGTTTGGCTATAATCAACAAAGTGATATTCCCACACATACAGAACTTGTTTTGTATCTCAAGTTAAGGATGACTTATTAAACCATTTTACGACGATTTTACTCATGACAAGATTTAAAAGTAAATGTTCAAAAGTTGGGGTAATATAATAATTGCAACCCTTGTGAATACATGAGTTGCGGGAACCAATCGCTATATTCAAATAATATAACCAACACTCACATTTTCCTTACATAACAATATTCCCATATTGTTAACCGACAATGGACATATTTAGAATGATAAATCATTCAAAATTAACATGCAAATACAGGATACCAATTAAATATGAATGAATACCAAATACTAAGTAATTTTATTTCATAAGACAATAAAAAATTGTTTTACAATACCTAATTAACCAAATACTAAAACAGATATGCATCGAAGCTTAAATAGCAATTAGAAGATCAATGTTTTCAACATTCTTAACTCTTATCTTCTTTACAAGACAGTTAAAATAGTTATCTGATAAACTTTCCGAATACTTATTTCCAATTCACAAATTTAGTGAAGATTTAATGATATGATGAGATGTCGTATGTTTTAATTTTGCATACTAATTCAAGTATCAGTGTATGGAAATGTGATAGTACCTTAAAGGGTAATTAACGTCAACAACATACCTATCTCAGACAGCTTTCTTTATATATTCTTAAATTTAAAGTATTCTTATTCGTTAATGTTAAGCGCCAACAATGCTCTTAGCTGAGCATATATAGTTAGTAGGATTTATCATAAAAGGAATGAAATCCTACTTACTAGGTTGATTATTCTCTAAAGCAACGTGTTGTACACAAACAACACAATGGCCTTATATAGATTCGTAATATTTGTTTTAACAGTCCCCATCAAAATCAACTCTCAATTAGATACTGTTGTTGTTAGTCATCTTGCTCTTGTGCAAAGTAACTATCAGTCCTCAGGCACAATATAAGATAGACATGATGAAATCCATTCCTAAAACACACGTTTCCATCTCATGATTAAATTATCCAAGTGAAATATATCATTGTAATACTATGCTTACATGGATGTATTGCATCGTGTTAGGTGACTTAATTCAGCATATGTTTTATTTCATTAAACAATTATTTCCAAGATCGTATTGTTTTACTTTTCCAAAATTCTCAAGTGAAGTTTCATTCCAATCTAAGGATTAATATATAGCTTTGATGGAATGATGCTTTTCAATATGTTACACAACATATGAATTTTAAGGAAAAACATAGTGCTCCCACTTGATGTCAGGTGTACTCATGAGTTATCTTAATTTAATCAAAATTAATATTGTATTAAACTGTAAAGATCTCAGCTCCTAGATGCATGAACAATCCACACTTGGATTTCTTTATCTTGTATACTTTTATAAAGATTATTTAAAACTCATAACCTTTTGATTACACACCGTCCTCACAAAAGGTAATCACTAAGGAAAGAGTTATGATCCTTAATTCACCATATTTTAGATTCAAGAAAACCTGTATGACAATTAGTTATCTTTATATATTTAACGCTTCGAAAAGAAAGATTTAATTCAAAGTCAATTGCTTGAATAAGTGATTAAAAACTCTTCCATCATCTGACATTAAGATGTATACAATCTTATCATTATGAGCATTTCTTCAAAAGAAACTCATTCTCACCTTTCAGTTTAACTGTTTGGTAAAAGATCAATCAAGCTTAAAACTTTGATTGCCTTTTAAGGACTGCATCTTGTCATTCATAGTTCTAAAAGATATTTACAGACTTCAATCAAGATTTGATAATACATCTTAATAAGTTAGGCAGGCTTATTATACCCTCTAAACTTATATTACTCACATGCTGATTAAAATATCAACAAGTGAGAGGGCATCCGAAGCGATATTATAAAGAGAGTTACATTAAACTTTGGTATCTACATTTTCAATGTTAAAAACCTTAGTATGAGACATTCACAAGTGGTTTATAAAGGTAACGTATTTGTGTTCTTGATTCACTTCAAGATTTGTAGATGCTCTCACTTACTTATTTGTAATTCGAGAAAATTCTCAAATACTAAGTATTAATGACAACACCGAATTGTTCTTAAATAGGAACACAAAACACATATAAGTTCTCCATATCTAGTTTTTAATAATATGCTTTATAAGATTTTAACAAATTTCAGAACTTTAATCAAGACATAATGGGATTCATTCCAAGAACCCTAATTAGGGTTTGTAGCAAAACCCTAATTCTTGTATCACCTTTTAACCGAAAACCTTAGCAAAGGTTTGTGTACGTCGAGCTAGAGGAACACCGACAACTACAATCTTCAGATAGGAAGTGTAGAAAAATCAAAAACCCAAAAGCTTTAGGATTCGATTAGTTTGAGTGGAAAAACCAAAAATCCCTAAGGGTTTAGGGGTTTCAGTCGTGGGTTGTCTTGAATACCTTATAGGTTTGAACTATATTGAGTGTATCCATGACACACACAATTTTCTAACCTTGATAGATTTGGAGTAGAGCAAAGTAAAGCTAACATGAATCAACAATTTGAATATATTTGTTTCACTATTAACATACCATCATAAAGTTGGTATTCTATAGAAATGGAATTGTGAGACTTCATCAGACTTCCATAGATAACTTAATTCTCTTTGGATCAAATACTTGTCAATTGGGTTGAGCCAAATTGCATAATTATATTTTTGAACCAAGTGCATGCTATAGTGTATATTTCTTGACTAATACAAGAACCCTATGTTCACATGTTCGCATAAGAAACAAAACGTTCAAGAAAGTATATGTTCATAGGTGTTTAAAGAAAACAGGAACATGTCAAGTATACATTATAATCTTGAATAATTCAAGGACCTCATGTTTATGTGTTAACAAGAAGACACAACAATTTTACTACATACTTTATGTTGTAAGTCATTGATTAATTCAAGGACTTCCTAATTATGTCTTAACTAGAAAACATAATTATAGTAACTAAAGTAGTTATGAACACAATCTCTTGAGTTCAATATAATTTCAAGTAATTCATACTTCAAAATATATGATTAATATCTATTAACCACAATTAGATTTGACTAAAACATGTAGTACGAATGTTGAAAGTAGCTTACATATATCAGGACATTTAATGTAATAGGCAACAAACATCCAATGTATGTTTAAGAGGTCCTAGTAGAATCGTTTGATCATTAGCTATTCTTACTTGCAGTCAAAGAGAAACCAAAATATGTTGGTTCCTAGCACACCACATTGAGATTTCTCCCACTTGTGTAAGAGTACAACAATCATATTATGAAGAACAACCAACACAACATGTTTGCTTAATTGTGTATACAATATAGTGATAATTTCATAAATATGACAAGTAGATCTAGAACCGATTACGTTTTAATAAGGAATTGTGGATTATTATTCTATAGATAACCTTTTTGGAAAGCGACATCGGAAAGGCAACTGGTTATCCATAAAATAAAATGCAATTTTCCTAAAACCATGGTCGTTCATATCGAGAAGTTAGAATTATTTCAAATTAGTATCGTATAATATGGATGACTAACAAGGAAATAAATCTCCGTACTCCCACTGCAATAAAACCTTCCATGATGTCATTTTAAAATATAAAAACACAATGCACCCAACTGGATTTGTCACATTTTAATGTTTTTTACATTACCAATAGAAAGCAAATCGCATTTATTAACTTTCCTAATCTCTTTTTTTTGGTAAAGGGGAAACTTCCCGTAAGTATCAAAGTACTAGGTATTGAATAGAGTATATGAAGTTCTACTTATGTAGATTGGGACTAGCCATTTAATGGCTTTCATTTAACTTGAATATTAGCATGCAATTCCTCCTTTATCGTCTACATAGCCACAATGGTATTTAGCACTTTAAGGAATAATGTGAGTCCAAGAAAAAACATCTAGCAAATATGCTAGTAATTTCTTTACTCGCTGCGGTTTAAACTCATACATCGTGACAAGTGCAAGATGTCATTTATTTTGGTAGCTATAAACAAAAAGTTTTCTATGTACACCACAAAAGTATTTTTTTAATCTTTCAATTATATCAAGACCAAAAAAGGTATTGAAAGATACGTAAGTGAGTTTAAAATAAAATTGAAATAAAAATTCAATATATATCATAAGTTTTGTCAACTAAGGTAAAATAGAGTAAGTCTCACTCTTCTTACCAGAAAAAGAGAACCTATATTTGTCTTTTCTAAAAAAAAACAATAAAACTTTTGTTTGACAAAGTATGTTTGCAGAGGCAACACAATTAATCAGAAACATAGAAGTTCAATATTTAGAATTTTTCATAAATAAATTTCTTAATAGAATTAACTACCCAATTAATTACTAATTAAGACTAAGATCTAACTTGACCTCCCACTTATTACCAGAGGTCTGACCAGTGAGTAAACAAGTAGGGCAAGTGGTAAACGACGATCGTTAATTGCATAAAAATGCAACTCTTAGACTTATGAGACCGGTCAAAACATTAATCGACAAGTAATAATGTCAAGAGCATGTTTAGTTCTCATCTTATGCCTCGGGTCCAAGGTCTGACCAAGCATACTCAAATTAAGTCGACCAAGCAAGAACGTGCAAAAATCGCCAGAGGTCTAACCAGTGAGCAAAATTCGCCATGGGTTGGAATGACCTTAAGGTCTGACCAAAGAGGCCAAGCCAAATGCATACGTGTTCCTGGTTGACTGGCAAAGACTTAAAATTTAACACATAAGGGTATACACATAAAGTGATAAAATGGCGTGTACAAAGAAGCATGCAAACAACTTTGTAGCACTAATTTTTAAAAACCTTTAATAAATGACAATTGTACGTGACCACCTAAACGAAAAACTCATTGCCAGGTTCACTGTAACTCAAGCGAACTACAAAGAAGCGGAGATCAGTCAATCGCGAAGCGAATAAAAGACATGAATTATGTTAGGAGTGTTGACCACTTCCGCCTTAAACTTCTCTTATAGTTTGTTCTAGTGGATGAGTCGTACTTCCCATGAGTCCATAGCGTCCAGTTAATTTATAGTCAATATATATGATTGATATTTGATTATTACCTTCCTAAATTATATATCAACTAATTAGGAAGGTAACTAATCAAATATCAAGTCAATATATTGACAATTATTTTTAAGTCATAAAAAAAACCATGAGTTCGTAGTTTAGGTCATGTTAGAGCATCCACTATGGTAAACATTTCTAAAGGTTTCTAATTGTGTTATGAAATTAATTTATAACCCTTTGTTTTATAATCTATCTCCACTATGTATAATCTATTAAGTTTTATAAACATCGTCGATATTCAAATGCAATAAATTTTAAAAAGGTATAATATTCTTAGACATCTTCATACCACACAAGCTTGCGAAATGGATGTTTAACTATGGTATACAAGTTTTTAGACCTCTTCAGAATTTTTATAAACCTTTCATAAACCACCATAGTGTGATGCCTTTTACAAAAACAAAATTTTCCACAAAACACATAGCATGTCACAATGAATATGTTTTAGGCGTGTAGAATTAAAGACCGGTTTAATGTCATCTTACATTATTTATTAGTCCGTATTCTATTTGTTTAGGCATGTAAGCATGTAAACTAGTAAACAAATAAGCATGTAGGAACATAATAAACAAGATAACATTAAATAAAACGAGTAACAAGTAATAATCCGAGTTCTCTACGAGTCTTCCCCAATTGGAGAACCATAAGACCCTCAATAAGTTTTCATCAAGTGCTTAGATCGCCCCATTCATCACAAATTAATGTGATTGAGTAGGTCTTATAGCCGGAATTTAAGAAACAAATCAAACTAGCAATTTAAAAGATCTAGTTTTCATTAAAATAAATTTAGTTTCCAAAAATAAAATATTTACAAGATCTTTTAAATAATTAGGAAGATTTTATAATCCTAAATAAACAAATTAAAAGAAGAAACAAATATAGCTAAATTAACAATTAATTTTATTCCTCTTTTAATTCTCTATTAACTTTTAATCATTTATCTTGCAAGATCTAGCAATTTTCTTTATTAATTTATGGTAAAGATTTGCATATCTTTACCATATTTACAATAAATAATAATAAAGAAAAATAATCGTTAGCATATTAATAATAATAAAAAATATAAATCTAAGCATGTAACAAGGCGTAAAATTCGATTTTTAAGCGAGTAACCCTAGATGCCAAAACGAGTTGACTCGTGATGCCACTGTTGGATTTATTAATCTAGCTAACTAATTTAGCTACGAGTGCGAAGCGGATGGATCTAGTTATGGCAAGTAGGTTAACACATATTAAATAAGGAAAGCGTACCTTTTGCGATTATTCTTGAATACAAAAAACGTCTAAAACAAACGCCTCTACGGTTGCTCACGTAAACAATCAAAGCAAACCAAGTATGTATGAATTGCTAGTCTTAACCTGCACGATCCAACACTCACGTGTTATTCAAAAGTAAACGCACACCTTGCGTTCCTTTTTGAAGTCGAACCAAACAAACCCTAATTAAAAGGTTTAAACCCTAATTCGTTACCTTTGAGGAATCACCAAACAACCACTACGCGTATCTTGAATTTGTCAAGCAAGGAGTTCAAGCAAAGCGAGAAAAAACCTAATTCCGCGGTTTAACCCCGCGGTTTAGGTTAAATCACCGAAACCCTAAATCTAGCAATTTAGGAGCGGTTTAGGTTGAGAAAAACCCAAAAAAACCCTAAAGGGATTAGGGTTCGTTTCGTGGGTTTTTAGGAAGAGGGAAGCACCGAATTATTTAGTGTTTTGAGAGAAGATAGAATGAAGAATGAGGGATATGAGGTCTGTTTATATAGGCACCCCAATAACCTTAAATCTTGTAGGAAAAGATTAGTATAATTCCCATAATTAAAACAAATCTTTCTCCTTCCTTGTCTCCTCCTATAACCGGCCACAAACACCCCTTCTAGAACCTTGGGGAGTTTCGGCCAAACAAGTCACTCCTTAAGGTTCGGGTTTTCCCGGATTTTGTCGATTTGTTATCCCTCGGTTCCTATATTTAGAATGTATCATTAAATTAATAAACACGTAACTAATTTAACGACTATTTAATAATTTCGTGAAGAAAACATACTCTTTCGTGTATTAATGGGGTGTGCCCCCAATAGGCTCACGTATTTCTAACGTATAACTTGCGGAACCGACTACTAAATTCCAACAAAATTTTCGTTAAAAACTAACGATAATAACCCATGTGAAAATCATGTGACTTAGTTAATTAGGGTTAGGTAGGGGTGAGCATCGGGTCAGAACCGACCCGAACCGAAAAACCCGACCCGAAACCGAAATAAGGAATTTTGCAAACCGAAAACCGAACCGAGTTAACCTTATATAAACCGAAACTGAACCGAATAAGGTCGGTTCGGTTCGGTTATGTAGTTCGAAACCGACTAAGTGTCGGGTTTGAGCCGAACCGAACCGAACCGACAAAACCGAAATATATATCCAAAATCGAAAACCAAACCGAACCCGAATAAAGCTCGGTTCGCTCGGTGTGGTCGGGTCCGGAGTCGGTTTTTTTCGTTTAGTTTGGTCAGCCCAAGGGTTAGTGTACAGATGGACCATATTACCAATATTTGGTGGTACTCTATGATGTAGCCATTCTATACTTTAGGGTACAGAGTCAATAAAATCCCCACTGTAACGCGCAGCCATCGAACCATGTATTTAGAGACTATGGTATCATAGCATTTCTAAACGCAAAATCTATGTGGCATGCATTTTGGCACCGCAACTTGGATGCCACCATAGCGACCCCCCAAATTCATGTCACAATAGTGGCGTTCGCCAGATCTTGTTTCATTCTTTTTTTATTTGTTTTGCGTGTGAGTGTTGTGTTTTAATTGGGTATAATAGGGCTCAAATAACATGTTATGAGTGAATGGATGTTTTGAGTTTGAGTGTTAAAATGAGATGACGCTTAACTGACATTGAAAAGTGGTATTTGATATAGGAAGTGGCATGTATCCTCTTAGGCTGGACGGGATGGGAGGTAACTCACCTCAATGTTGGACACTTACCTCGGTGAGTCTTATGCCGTTGCATCCTACTCGCGCGCGACTTGGTTGAATTGAACCAGTCACCTCTCGGTGAGTGGTAAAGTGTGGGCCCACTTTAAAACTATCTGTTGTATATTAAAAAAAATATTTTTTAAACCCCTTTTTTATCTATAAATATTCACTACTTCACCCATTTTTATACACAACTCTCCCAATTTATTTATACACATTTCTCATTTAATCAAAATGAATTCGTATACGTTTATGGGACTAGATGATGTAGAAAGAGGAGAATTTAGTAGCCGTAAGAGGAGTTTTATTAAACGAGCGCTTGTGTATATTTAAGATTAAACGACAAGCAAATCGAGTGATGAGAAACATCATAACCAGAGATCGTGCTGGTGAGCATGAGCGTTTAGTCATCGCCTTTTTTAACGATGCCCCGATGTACGATGCAACTAGATTCCGGAAGACGTTTCGAATGGCTCGCCCACTTTTCAACCGGATAGTTATTGCAATAACTAATCACGATGCATACTTTCACAATAATACTGATTGTATCAGAAGAGAAGGCATTTCCCCATTGATAAAATGCACCTCTGCAATTCTTCAATTGGCATACGGCGTTAATGCTAGTTTTCTAGATGAATATATGCAAATAAGTGAGAGATCGTCACGTAAGGCTCTTGATTATTTTTGTCAAGTTGTTATGGATATTTTTAGTCCTGAGTATTTGAGGAAACCTACGGTGACTGATATTGATAAACTTTATCGGCATCATGAAGAAAAGAACAGGTTTCGGGGATGTTAGGAAGTCTTGATTGTACAGTTTGAGAGTGGTTTGGTTGTCCGTACGCCTTTAAAGCGCAATATGTTAGACGTGATCATGGTTCGAATCCGTTTATTTCGCTGGAAGCTGTTGCGTCGCAAGACTTATGGATATGGCATGCTTTCTCTGGTGTTGCTGGGTCGAACAACGACATCAACGTTTTATATCAATCCCCTTTATTTAAGGATCTCAAAACCGGTCGAGCACCAGAGATTCCTTTTGTGGCTAACGACGTAAGTTACCGACCTGGATACTATCTTGTTGACGGGATATATCCAGAATTGACGCCACTCATTAAGACGATTCCAGAACCATCTGATGATGACCACAAGCGAATTTTGTATAAGCAAAAGCAGTAATCGGTAAGGAAAGATGTGGAACGAGCGTTTGATGTTTTTAAGAAAAAATGGGCCATACTAGCCAATCCCACACAAGCGCTAAAAATAAAGAATTATTAATATGATTTACACATGCATCATATTACATAATGTGATTCGCAAATACAAAAAAGTTGCGATATCTCCCAAATGGTTCCCGGAGGAAGCACATCAGCCAGAAGACATGCTACGAAACGAAGAACAAGTGCAACAAGTTATGAGGTGGATAAGATCATCACAAGTGCATCAAAACCATCGACACGATTTGATCGAACACTTGTCTCGTAATGTTTAGTTTTAGTTTTTTTTTTTTTGGAACGGCGATTTTGTTAGAAACAAAAACTAGCAAGGAGCTAGATTACAAAACAATAATTTTATTTGTTTCGTACTTTGTTATGTATTTTTATTTTCGTATTGTATTTTTTTATGTGGTGAGTAAGGTGCGTTTGGTATGTAAGGTGAGTTGTTATTACGGTTGTAAGGTGAGTTATAAAGTTGAAGAGAGAAAATTAATTATAAATTTGAAAGTTAAGTTGCATAAAATGACGGGTATACCCATGCCACGTGGAATCGTCATCGCCATTCACCGCCTCTGACCAACAAATAAAAAACACTCCGTAATAAGCAAATCACATAATAAAATAAAAATAAAAAGTCAAAATTAAGAATCAAAATAATCCGGCAATGGAGAGAGACGAGG
>BQNB010031523.1:34059-53910 GCA_026074375.1 Tanacetum coccineum | reverse complement strand
TATATATATATATATATATATATATATATATATATATATATATATATATATATATATATATATATATATATATGAATGATAAGTAATGAAAAACAAAAATTCTGTTTTTGCACACTGCATAATATGTCAAAATTAAGAATGCTGCGGAATGTGTAATAGATGAATTGTGCGAAATGTGTAATTGTCTGTTTCTGCAAAACATGTAATTATTTATCTCTGCGGAATATGCTTTGAATTTTGTCTGCGGAATATGTTTTTCTTATCTATGCGGAATATGTTTTGCTCTTCACTGCGGAATATTTAATACAACATGCCTGCGGAATATGTTTACTCTTTTATGCGAAATATGTATATCATATATCTGCGGAATATATATGTCAGGTGTGACTTCTTTCTGCGAAATATGTTAAAACATGAAAAGAAACTCTGCCGAAATTTTGTTTACTTTATGTGGAATATAACAACCATTTCAGTTTGACCAGAATTGACCTGTTTGACCATTGACCACATATTGACTGTTTGACTTAGGTTGACTTAAACCAAAATTGTAGACTTTTACTAGTTTAACATATTTTGACCATTACCCTTAGTTGACTCTCAAAATGTATTTTAATTCGGACTTAATCACTTGAAACATAAACACAAAGTCACTTAAAATCCATTCTCAACAAAAAGAACATAATTAATCAGTATTATTATATATTTCTATTATATAGATATATTTAATAGTATATATATTATATTTATTATATATTATATATATATATATATATATATATATTATATATATATATATATATATATATATATATATATATATATATATAACTGTGCTGTATATAAACTATATTGGATAACTCTTAAGGAGAATCATGAAACAAGATAAAGCTCAACAACTCGCTTGTGATGGGAAATTGGTTCCTACTGAAGACCGAGTCAAGATTGGAAAAAGCAACCTTAGAATGGATCCAACCTTAACTCAAAAGGAGGATACCTATTAAGTCATCTTAGATATCATCAAGAGCACTCCCTGCTACAATGCCTTTCTCATTACTGCTGATGTACATGTTATCTACATGCATCAGTTCTGGTACACTATCAAAAGGGTTAAGAAATCTTCTTTCTACGAGTTTGACATTGACAACAGGACATGTCAAATTGATGTTGAACTGTTTCGAAAGATTCTTGATATTTGCCCAAGAGTCCAGAATTAGGAATTCATTGTGCCTCTATTAAATGATTCTCTTATGGACTTTCTTTTGGATCTGGGCTACAAGGATCCACTAAAACACATCTTCAAAATGTTTGTTGATCACATGCATCAACCATGGAGAATCCTTGGAGCTATCATCAACAAATGATTATCGGGGAAGACGTCAAGCAATGACAGACTCCGACCGTCAAGAATTGAAATTATATGGGGTATTTACCATAAGGTGAATGTTGATTATGTTGCTTTGATTTGGGAAGATCTTCAATACCAGATTAAAAATAGGCAGTCAAAGGTTAGAAAATGTGAGATCATGCCCTATCCCAGGTTCACCAAAGCTAACATTCACTACTTCATGTGTCAACATAAATCTATTTACAAGAGACAAGGTTTGCCTTACCACACAGTTGACAATGATAATGTGTTGGATAGATTGAAGTTCATTAGTAAAGGAGACATTTACCAAGTGTATGGTAAGGCTATTCCAGACTCATTGAAAATTGATGATATCCAGAACTCTGAAGCTTACAATACGTTTATTGGTATATCCACTGGCCTAATTCCTCCTAAGATAGGAAGAGGCAAAGGAGCTTAGGGAACCAAAGGTGTTGTTATTCCAAAGAAGGCAACTGCTGCTTCTAAGAAGAAAAGGCCAAAGAAGAAAGTTTCAATCCGTGATGAGTCTACTGATGAAGAATTAGAGGAAGAAGAAGAAAGGCTAATCCGAAGAAACCCCAGGGGTGTAGTCACACAAGATACTCCACCAGTCTTAAAGAAGAAATCAACAGATCCGTCTCAGAAGTTGAAGCTAAAAGGCATTGGCTTGCTATTTAATGCAGCACAATTAGAAATTGACACTCAGAAAGCTATCAAGGCTAACAAACATGAAAGTGGATTCCAGCATCAATCTGGTGGCTCAAGTGAAGGATCTAGTCTTGGATCAAAGGTTCCTGATGATCCAAGAGGCAAATTTATAGTCTTACATGAAGGAGTTGGTACTTCACTAGAGGTTCCAGATAAGACAAAATACAAAAGTGGAGCTCCATATGATCTTAGAGATTGAGGTTTCATTGATGATGAGACAGTTCTATTAGAAGACAAAGAAGAGAACCCATAAGATATACCGTGGGTGTCCACTGATGATGATGAATCTGAGAATGATAATGAAGAAGATGATGCAAGTATTGATATTAAAAAGACTGATGAAAGGACGAACACTAATGTTGAAGATCAGGTAAAGGGTGTAGCAGAAATGAATATTGCTGAGGAAGCAGAAGAGGAAAATACTGAAAGAGTGGAAGAACAAAAGGATGATGAAGAACTCAAGGCTGATGAAGAGAAAAAGGAGATGATCAAGCTGGAGATGAACAATTAGTGGTTCCTATCTCAACAACACAAAAAGAGACGCCTAATCTGCTTCAATCCACCTCTAGTCATTCTGTCTCTTCAAACATGGTAATCAGTTTATTAATTCTCCTAATGCATCTCTTATCGGTACAATTCTAGAAAATGTCGAAGCAGAAATCAATTCCTTGTTGGTTATTCAAATCCAACAGGACGTTCCTCATATTCAACAAGAACCATTTCATGCTGTCAAAGTGTCGGTTATTCCTGAACCAACACATATACCACCAACTACACCACCAGCACCTCCACTACCAACTACAAAAATTCCATCTACTTAAGTTCCCAACTCTGAAGCAGTAAAATTTGTTGTCTAAAGATTTACTGAATTGGAACAAGCTGTTAAGGAACTCAAACAAGCTGACCATTCTATAGCTATTCTTGCTTCAATCAAATCCCAAGTACCATCAGTAGTCGAGGACTATATTGGATTAAGTCTCCTAGATGCACTTAAGAAGGTAATTCAGTCACACACTTAAGAACTTAAAAAGGAACTATCTAAGAAGAGGGACTACAAGGATGTTATTGAAGAGTCTATACAAGCTAATGTTATCAACAAAGTCAAGAATTTTTTGCCAAAGTTTCTACCACAAGTAGTAAAGGAAGCACTTGAGAAGACTCTACCCTCTTTAGGTTAATCTTCTTCCTAAGGTTAATCCGCTATTAAAGCAGCTGAGTCTCTTTCTGAGTATGAACTGAAGAATATACTATATGCTAAGATGCATAAAAGCCAATCTCACCTGACTCATGACACACATCAAGAGCTATATGATGCACTTACATGGTCAATGTAACTTGATGAAGCCACTATGAAAGAAGGTAACAAACCTGATAAAGTTATTAAGAAAAGAGATCGTGGAGATGATCAAGATGAAGACCCTTCAGCTGGATCAAATTAGTGTAAGAAGACAAAAAAGAGAAGATTCAATGAGTCCAAATCATCCAAGAAGACATCTACCACCAAAGAATCATCTAAAGGTAAATCTCTGGCTAGAACGTCTAAATCTCGAAAATCTGTGACTGCAAAAGAATCAGTTGAAGAACCAGTTTTTGAGATAGCTTCAGATGATGTTGAGCAAACATTTGATGATAAGGTTGGTTATGCTAGTCAACCACCTCATACTAATGTTGATGAAATACAAGCAGATGTTGCTCCAAGGATTCTGAAGAAGGATTGGTTTAAGGAATCTCCAAAGCTTGAATTACTTGATCCAAACTGGAATACAGTTAAAACTATGGATGATGTTCTAGAACAGTCGTGGTTTAATGTAACGATACAAGCTGAGAAGCATTCGCATACGTTTGATGAGTTGATGAGTACTCCCATTCACTTTTCAACATTTTCTATGAATAATCTTAAGCTAAACAAGATCACAAGAGCAGACCTAGTTGGTCCAATGTTCAACCTACTCAAAGGTACCTGCAAATGCCGTGTTAAACTAGAATTCAATATGGAGGAATGCTATCGTGCTTGATAGATCAACTCGTCTGGGCAAACCTTGAAGGTCACAAAAGCCTAGTTGATATAAGCAAGCCTTTACCCCTGCAAGACAAACAAGGTCGACTTATAAATCCTGTTGAATTCTTCTTTAATAATGATCTTGAATACTTAAAAGCAGTATATAAAGAAAGAACATACTCCTCTTTAATTACTAAGACACCAGCTACAAGGTATACTATGAAAGGCATTGAAGACATGATTCCAACTCTGTGGAGTCCAGTCTTAATTGCCAATGACAAAGATCTTTCTCTTGGAATATCACACTAGGGACCACAACGTCAACTGTTCTACAAAGCTATGATTAATCGGAAGTCAAAACATGAAGTTTCCTTAACTATGAGAATTCTGAGTGTTGTTAGTGTTCAAGTTGCAAAGAAATCTGGTTATCGCTACTTGGAGGAAATCATTGTGAGGCAAGCTGATCAGAAACTATACAAGTTCAAAGAAGGTTACTTTTCAGACTTACACCTAAATGACATTGAAGACATGCTTCTCCTCATTGCTCAGAACAAGCTCTTCAACTTGCAAGGTGATGTGATTATGGGCTTTGTCACGGATCTAAAAATGTTTACTCGAGTCATCATTGTTAAGAACAGGATTAAAGACATTCAGCTAGGTGTTGAAAGTTACCAAAGAAAGATTAACTTAACCAAGCCTCAAAGAACATGTCAGCATATCTCAATCAAAGAACCATACACTCTAAACTATGATCCACCAGGGATTATCTATGAAGAAAAGAGAAAGAAGAAAAGGCTGATGCATGTTGATAAGATCCACAAGTTTTGTGATGGGACTCTCCAATCTGTTCGTAAAATTCTTCGTGAAAGGCTACTGAACTTCAAGTTTGGTTACAACAAAGACTGGCCTTTGAAGGAGTGGATAGCAAAGGATAAGAAACGTACAGGCATCATGCTAAACAAGATTGATGATCTGTTGTTCAAAGTTCAAAAGACGATTGTGAGAAGACTAGCAAGTAGCTGGTCTGGTGGAAAGGAAAAATAGGAGGAGAAAGATAAAGACTGTGGCCAGTGGATAGTAATGACTAGTTACATACTTAGGTATAAACATGTTAGGTCCCTGTCTCCATAATTGTATCTGGTATAATATGAATTTTTATGTACATATTTTATTATACATCGTGTTTAGTTACGAATTTTCATGGAATTTTTTTTTTATATTCAAAAATCTATTCATAATATTATATTAAAAATTAACACCTTCCCTCAATAATTGGTTTGCTCGTAGGCGCATTTAATATGTTCCAAATAAGCTTGCTAATCAGTAACATCTCTCCCCCATACAGTCTTAATCAATTGATATCTCAAATATCAAAAGATTTTGACATTTTAGATAAGGGGAGGAAATGTGATTAAAATATGCAACTAATAAACATGATCTAAAAGGATGAGGTGTTAAGCTAATTCTACCTATATATGTGTAAAAGGCTTTTGATAATTGATACACATATGAGGGGGAGCATGAGGATTTGCATCCGGAATTGCCTGGCCCAGGAGACAGGATCGTTGATTTTCCGGAGGGCAAAGTCGGCGTGTACATCAAGTTCTTTGAGTTTGCCAACTTTCGCATCCCCATATCATAATTTCTTTTTGATATTCTTGGTAATTATCAAATACACTTGTCACAACTGTCCGTTATAAGCGCAACCAAAGTCAGTCATTTCGAAATCAACTGTCGCGTCCTAAACATAATTCCCGTTTTTAATTTGTTTCGTGTTTTTTACGTGCCTTCTTATAACTCGGGGTGGATGTCATTTATCAAACGTCCAAGAAAAAAACACCCCGCAGTGTTATACCAAACCCCTGGATTCCCTGAAGAATTAGAACAACCGGTTTTTTTGGGTGGACGAGAGAGTATTTCCTACCATTATAGACTGGCGTATAAACGCTCCCAAGGATGAGATGCCAGCGGAGGGCTCGTACTCCATAGAGGACATTGCAATATTAAATACACAGCGTACTCCCATCCAAAAACAACCAGAACCCCTGTTGTTTTTAGTAGGATTGAGCCAGAGATACTTCATGGGGGACGATGTGTATCCCACATTCCTCAATGACGATGACCGGGGTGGGTGTTATTAAACTTCTTTTTTTGTTTTTGTATATGCATGAAAACATACTAATTATTCCGTTTGAACGCAGATATGGATTTGTTTAATTTGATCCGTGCTCCGAACCCCACCAAGGTGAAGATTGGTACCCGTCCCCGTGATGCTCACGAGGTGCCACTCTTAACTGTCACTGCGAGCCGTGTAATAGAAATGGAGGAACCGGCCATGGCAACAGAGTCTTCCGGGACGCCATCGACCATAGATAGATCGCCGCTGGACTTTGCCAATGAAAACCCCTGTCAACAAATTACTGGGGACGATGGAACGGAAGACCAAGTCTAAGGGATAGTGTCCTCTGAAGTTCCTTCACCAGAGAATGTGACGACTGCGGGAGTCACCCCAGAGACAGACCTAGGGGAGGAGATTGCCGCCATGGGTCCTCGTATGAGCAAAAAACGCCGCAAAAAGGGGAATGATAGGGCAGACGCGAATGAACCACCAAAGGTGCTAAGGAAAGATCATGCCTCCTCCCGTCCAACACAGAGTACCACTGGAGGGAAATCCCTTGCTTCAGTGGGATTAGAAACGGGATCCACTTTTCCTGGATCCGCTATCATATGCGAACCCGTAGTCAATCCCTGAGCGAGATGTTGCCCAGTAAGTTATTCGTTCCTTGATTTCTTCCGTTTGTGCTTCTTTATATATGTTTTAGGTATGCTAACAGGTCATATTTTCCTTTAACATATACCTTCTAGGGGAGCTGCCGTTGCGGGTGTGACAACCGTGGCTTGAGCAGGTTGATCAAACCGTAGTGTTGACCTAAATATATGTTCTATAAGTATGGTTTATGGGTATGTGTGTTTCTATGTGTTCTATGTGTGTTTTATGAGGATTTGAGAATCAACCTAGTGAGTGTGACAGTCTCATTGATGTGTGATTATGATGGAGTTTGCATGGGTGCATTTCATTCACTTTTGAGTGACATGTAAATGACTTGTGAATTTTAAGCGTTTATGTATTTTGTGTGTATGTATATATGTGTAAGTATTTACGTATTCATATTATTAGGTTTTAGAGTTTTGGAAGATGGAAATGTAGTTAGAATATGAAAGAAACGAAATTTCTATTTTTGGAAAGTTAGGGTTAATAGAAGTGAAAAGTTATTTATTCTTAAAAGTCAAGTAAATTGTGTTTAAGCGAAAAGGTATGCGCAAACAAGCTAAGGTTTTTATAAAAACTTAAGGTAATGCAAGTAATTAGTTCATTAATAATTTAATAAAAACAATAAAAGAAATATATATATAGTGGGGGATCAGCCGGCCCAAAAAGAAAAGGAAAAAAAAAGAAAGGAAATCCAAGTCTAATTAAACTAGGACTCTAATTAGGAATTATCTAGGATTATTCTAGAGGCCTATAAATACAAAATAAAATCCCATAACCCTCTCTCATATACTGTTCGACCGATCCAAGAGAAAAAGAAGAAGAAAAAAAATTAGGGTTTTTTGCTTTGTGAAGAAATCAAGCTCTAAGGTAAGTTTTTAATTAATCCTTGTTAGTTATTAATCTTTAATCATGTAATAATTAATATGGTGGATAATTATGGTTCATTAAAATCAATAAATTAATGATTTTTAATCATGTTATAATGATTAGGGTTTAATTAGAAGCTTATGGATGTAATTGGTTAAACTTGATTCGCGTTAGAGTTTGATTTGGATTGAGGCAGAATTAGGGTTGTGTTGTTCGGCCATTATATCCATGATGGTAAAAGCTTTTGTCAAGTTTCCGGTGCCTATAACGTAGCTCAGAGAGTCTAGTCATCCTCGAAGGTTTACGAGGTCGGAAAATCATTCAAATATTGTTTGCAAGAAAAGTTGTCAAAACAGTAAATACGGGTCTGATTTCGGGGAGTAAAACCCCTACTTAAAATTCTTATTAGGATTAGCCCTTTTACAGAAGTCAAGTCCTATGTGTCTATTAAACTTCTATAAATTTGTAGCAAAGGAGAGCTTCTGATTTGGAGTCTAAGTATGGTTTTTAGGTCAAAACTTTTTAGTGTGCGATCAGATCCGAAACTGAGTAGTTAAAAGTTTGATTTTATTTGAGGCACTTAAGAAGGGAAATAAATTAGTGGAAAAATCATGGAGTTAGTAGACTCATGGTATTTAACCTGTGATTTTTGGTAGAATTTATAAAGCTCAGTAGGTTTGGTTTAGAAAATGGTAAAGTGAGGTCAAAATTCTGCGTTTTCGGGTAAATTGTAAGACTTTGAAATAATGTGTAAACGAATTGGTTAATGTCGGGCATGGTGTCGGGGTGACCCATGAGGGTAACTAAACACCTTAGACATCCATCATATGATTGTTACATGTGCTTAAGCTTTTGGCTTAGTAGCGTGTAACACGAGTTATTTTGTTGTTTAGATTTGTGCTAGTTGTTTGTGAAGCTTTTTGTTGGAATCTTTTGGAAAGCTAAGCAAATGTGAGTTTCATAGCCCCTTTTTCTCATGTTATTTTAGGGTGAGAATGATGCTTGTTGTCGTGTTAAAATGTTTTTAAGCTTGCTATAGTTATGTGTATTGGATCGTTGGCACTTTCCACCCGTTGTGTTGCGATATGATATGTTTGGTATTGTGGATCCCAATATGCAAAACGAGGTGTGACGGTGGTAAGACTGCGTGAGCTAATATGAGGCCATGTAGCGCACATATGTAGTTGGTATGATTGTGGATCGTAGGCACGTTCCGTCCCGTTGTTGTTATTTGTTGTCATGAATTGTTTTGGTAATTGCAGCAGCTAATTGAAAGTTTTTGGATATTATTGTATGTCGTAAACCTATGATTCTCGCTCAACTTTATGTTGACGTTTTAAGCATCATTTTCAGGTGAGCTTAATGGTGCTAAGATAGAACGAAGTGGCTAGAAGAGACCGTAGGATGCTTGGAGTTTATTTATGCTTTTTGTTTGAATAAATGCGTTTGCATGAATTGTTTGGGATCCTCCCCCTCATGCCCTCTCCTCCTAGCAGGTCTCACCTCGCCCCTCTTGCGTCCCCCCACGCAGCTCCACCCGCCCCTCTTCCTATACCTCTTATAAAGCCTAACATCATTAGGTTTTGGGTATTGTTATGACACTTTGTGTCTTTGCTTTACTTTAGTTTTCATTTCAGTATTCTCTATATAGACACCATGTGTTCTGATGATATCCATTCTTCTTTACGCCTCGCGTTTCCGCCTTGGCGGGGTGTGACAAGGGAGACCTCGACCAAGATCGTGTCTAGCTAAATGCTTGATTGCACTTATAACAACCCAAGAATTTTCATCAAATGCAAAACTTATTTTACTATGATCACAATTATACGAGGAAATTTTTCGCTTTATTACGTTACTTGCATTGTCAATATCTCATTAAGCAAGATAACTTGCATAACTAAAGTAGACAAGCTCACGCAACCTATCTATGGCCATTTTGTCTTCATATATGTCAAGAAAACATCACAATATGTCAATTCAATATCATCATATCCTTATTACAAAGTACATTATTCTTATAATGTACCATTCGCAACGTTATATCAAAAAGGGCTTTAAACCGTTATCGTATACCTCTAAGCTCTAATTCCATGAAGGAATAATATCTAATGTGAATGTACAAACTATTAAAGCATATATACAAGTAATATAACATCTCATTTGAAATATAAACTCCCTCTAAGTCAAGTACAAGTTTTCAAAGCACAATGTACAAGTCATTAAGCATGACATCTAAAATAGCCGTTTTACCTCCGTTTTCATTCTAATTTCTTCACCATCACTTGTGTACAAGCTACTACACTCAATATACAATGTGTAAACCCTAATTATTTATTAAAACTTATACACATTTTTAATCTTAAAACCTAATACAAAAAAGTCTTGAAACCCTAACCCGAGCAAAAATATTAAACCAGGACCGGTTCTCCATTTTTATCGTTTTAAACCTAACCAAACCCTAAATAATTCTAATAACTTAATTTACAACATTCTCAATCATATTCCATCATCATTTCATCAATTTACTTCAGCTATATGCAAATCAAATTCAAGAAACCCTAATTGTGCCCTAATTGGAACTTTTGACCCGTTTACTCGTTTTCGCCCATTTTAAACCCGAACCACCTATCAATTCTTGTTATTAATCCTTAATACAATTCTTGTGAACATATATCTATCATTATCCTTCAAGTACACACGAAATCCAAGCTTGAAAACCCTAAATAATCCCTAATGTACCCGAAACCTAGTTTCTTTCATTTTGACCCATTTTAACTAATCTTTTTGCAAACAAGCACCTCCATGACAAGCACCACACTATCCTAAGCTGCTTACAAGCACCTCCTTTGAATCCTTGGACACTAAATGAGCCACATGACCTCCTTGTTGGCCATTTTCTAGCCATGACACCCAAACACCCCTAAAAACCTTCCACCTTGCTTACCTAGCCTCCATAGCCCCTCATACTCATCACATAGCTTCTACACATCACCCTCTAGCTGTTCCACACGTCCTAGATTAGAATCATAAGGAAACCTTGGCCTTTAAGGGTTGAAACACTATAAATAGGAGTGTTATGCTTCCATTTCTACTCATCCCCCACTTCCTCCTCTATAACCCATCATAGCAGCAATCCTTTGCTCAATATGAATTCTAATAGATCCTAAGAAGTCCCAAGAATAGAAGTGAAGCAAAAGAAACCAAGAAAAGAAGCCCGGGAGTCGTTATTCTAGGCGTACGAAGCTAAAAGTCCTGATTTCGACCCGTTTCTAAGCTATAAGCTCAAACCCAGGTTCTAGATGTTCTACTTCTGCTCCTACACTTTTATAATGTTCATATGATCCTAAATATACTCTTGTTAAAGTTTCATAACTCAATTCATGCTTATTTTCCATTTTGATCCAAAACCGTACACCCAAAACCCTAATTTTATGTTTTTCTTAAAACTAAATGTTATAATGGTTAAATATTGTTATAATCTATCCTAGCATGCTTAAATAATGTTAAAATAACCACTTTATTGATTAATGAAGGAATTTGAACTTAAAACCCACGCGTTTACGTTTTGAAACCCTAATTTGACCCGTTTTGCTTCCTAGCTTAACGAATCGTTATTTTAAACTTGCGTTGCGTTAAATCTTCATATTTTAGTTTATTATAACTTATAAATATCTTTTGAAATGTTAAAATAAGCTTGCATGGCAATTTGGACATGTTTTGTAATTATAATCCATGCAAGGGGTATATATCATAACTTTCGGAAACTTATAACTAAAAGGGCTGAATATGTCATTTTATCAAAGTTATAACTATAGGGGTCTATTATGTCACTTTTCAAAGTGCAAGGTTTACTTGGTATATCTTTTAAAGTTGAAGGACCAAAGTCGTAAAAGTGCAAACTCCAAGGGTAAATTCTGCCACTTTTCAAACTCAAGGGTCTAAAATGTAACATTTTGAAAAAGTATAAAATCATGTTTAAAACCTTACAAGACATAACTTTAATTAACGCTTCTTGTGCTTAACATTTCCAGATATTGATCAAAACGCTTAAAACCGATTATATCATATCACAATACTAGGGAGCTTCATATTAAGGAGTTTCATCTTGGTATTACGTTCTGACTGAGTTGTTGGGTTTACGATTTAAAGTGCCCTAGCTCCTCAAACGTTTACTGAATGAATTCTGAATTATGATGGCCCGAACGGTGATACAATAATTCCAAACTCTTCAATCAAACTCATAACTCTTAAAACTAAAGTTCTAGAGTACAATCTTCCTAAGACTCAACATATTTACTCAGGTTGCGTGACGTGGCTGTTTACTATCATTTTGCATATCACTTCCCGTCTTTAAGATTCGTGATAAGGTTCGTCAGCTTTCATTTTCATAATATTTATTACATCTACCTATCAGGCGAGTTCTATAGCTGCTTTTCATATCTTTTTGAATTGTTTTATAAACCGTGAGGGGGATACTTTACTTGTTAAAAAACTTTTTACCTACTCGTTTATCTTATAACAATGTAATTCTTTTCAAGGGCTTAATGCATTTCATGACCCCATTTCTTCAATCTTTTGAATACTTTATAAATCCTGTGATAAACCATTGGATGCAAGTGTTTTCTAAATGTATGTATCCAGATATATTATTGCCTAAGTAGCTTCCAGTGCCATTATTTCCATATCATGAATCATTAATTACTTGCATTGCAAGTGAACGCAAATATTATGAATAGATCTATTGGGGGTGACGGCTCCGTTGGTTATAAAACCCATTGCTTGGGTAGCAAACGCACTCTATTTGTCCTAATAGGTAATTGGCAAGTTCCTTTTCTACGGGATATTGTCCTCTAACCAATATTACTACGGTTATTTTCACCTATTAATGTATTGATGTCACGTGCTTAATGCAATAAATAATTTTCCCCATGGATGATTGTCCTGAATATCAAGTATTTTCCACTTTAACTTGTATTCACTATTACATTTCAACCTATGAATTTCACTCAACTTTGTGTGAACCTTTTTAAGCATGTTTATCTCAGGTAATTGTGCAACTTATAGCATGGGAGTGGCATGGACAGGACGAGGCTAAAAACTCTGTTATCATTCACATTTTATGTTTCTAGATTTTGGGACCTGCCTTTGTAAAAGTCTAATTTGAAATGAATGATAACATATCTTTTAAATAAACGTCACTTTTGAGTTGTTTTCTATGATTATGATTGTTGTATCCATGAAGTAATACCCCAGATTAGCTTCTGTTGCTATATTGTAAAAATGGGGTGTTACAGATTGGTATCAGCGCCATGGTTATAGAGAACAAGGTCAAAACCTTAACTATAACCACATTTCTTTTCTAGCCATCAAAGTCCTCCGTGCCACTACATTCTGGAACAAGTATGTAAATATACAAGTCTCATCAGAATCTTCTTCAATCTAAAAACCCCAATCATCAAGCTACAATCCTTGTCATTTGTTACTTTTATCTAGAATTCTATTATGAGATACGTAGCATAAGTATCAACTCTTTTTAGATTTTCATATGTAAAGCTATCATGAACTTAATAAGTGATGATTCTGTTAATCTTGTTATTTGATGTATCAAAACTGACACCGTTTTGTCAAATTCTACTAATTCTATTAGTTCCAACTCTAAATACTCTCCTTATACTTTTGCAACCTAAATTTTTCATCTCAATTCATATGGCGTTAGTACAATCAACATCTACAATATTTATCTAACATCATGATCATATCATTTTCTACACCTTACCGTTTCCATATCATGTTTTTATGCTTAGGTAAGACGATTTATGATCATCTTATTGAAATGAATTAGGACACTTCTTCATTTGAATAAGGAAATTATAAATCTCTGAACTATGAATTTATAAATTCTTAGTTACAAGGAGTTGAACGCTTCTTTTTGTAAGTGACTAATTATAAATAAGTAGGCTTAAGTATATAACATACGTACAAACAAGTTTCTTTCAATCCGTTTGTACAAACAATCCCTTAATCATTATCATTATTACCTTCATTTTCATTATTACCTTCAATATCTGTTCATTTCCAAATTTGTATCTCACGTGATTAGCAACTCTCTTACAAATTCATAATCATTCCTTGACATCACTCATTCCATGATCTCCGTATTCTAAAATTTTCTATTATATTCTGCAACATAATAACAAGGAAACACACAAGAATCTATACAATGTCAAATGATTTCAATACCACTAGGTATGAAAATTTTGACAAAGACTTGTGATAGCATTCTTATTCGATGTTGACTTTTAAAGGTTAATGAATAGAGATTCTTTATGATCAGAGTAGCGCAGCAAAAGCATGGTGGGCCCATAACCCACAGGTTCCACAAATCAAAGTATTTCATCCACCCAAGTTCTATCAGGATCTGAAGAAATTTTATTGGCTGTCATCAAGAGGTGTAGTCTTGAAAATAAGTAGACGTGTGAAAGGAAGTAATTATAATTATGATGTATAACATAATTATAAATGCATCACACATGTGGACTTGATTAACCTAACATAAAAATAAAATTCATGCCCAGTACCTACATCTATTCACTATAACTTTTAACTAAATCTCGGGACGAGATTTCTGTAAGAGGTGGAGACTATAACAACCCAAGAATTTTCATCAAATGCAAAACTTATTTTACTATGATCACAATTATACGGGGAAATTTTTCTCTTTATTACATTACTTGCATTGTCAATATCTCATTAAGCAAGATAACTTGCATAACTAAAGTAGACAAGCTCATGCAACCTATCTATGGCCATTCTGTCTTCATATATGTCAAGCAAACGTCACAATATGTCAATTCAATATCATCATATCCTTATTACAAAGTACATTATTAATATAATGTACCATTCGCAACGTTATATCAAAAAGGGCTTTAAACCGTTATCGTATACCTCTAAACCCTAATTCCATGAAGGAATAATATCTAAAGTGAATGTACAAACTATTAAAGCATATATACAAGTAATATAACATCTCATTTGAAATATAAACTCCCTCCAAGTCAAGTACAAGTTTTCAAAGCACAATGTACAAGTCATTAAGCATGACATCTAAAATAGCCGTTTTACCTCCGTTTTCATTCTAATTTCTTCACCATCACTTGTGTACAAGCTACTACACTCAATATACAATGTGTAAACCCTAATTATTCTATTCATAAACTTTCATACACATTTTTACTCTTAAAACCCTAATACAAAAGTCAGAAACCCTAACCCGAGCAAAATACTAAACCATGACCCGTTTCTCCATTTTTATCCGTTTTAAACCTAAACCAACCCTCAAATAAGTTATAATAACTTAATTTACAACATTCTCAATCATATTCCATCATCATTTCATCAATTTACTTCAGCTATATGCAAATCAAATTCAAGAAACCCTAATTGTGCCCTAATTGGAACTTTTGACCCGTTTACTCATTTTCGCCCATTTTAAACCCGAACCACCTATCAATTCTTGTTATTAATCCTTAATACAATTCTTTTGAACATATATCTATCATTATCCTTCAAGTACACACGAAATCCAAGCTTGAAAACCCTAAATAATCCCTAATGTACCCGAAACCTAGTTTCTTTCATTTTGACCCATTTTAACTAATCTTTTTGCAAACAAGCACATCCATGACAAGCACCACACTATCCTAAGCTGCTTACACGCACATCATTTGAATCCTTGGACACTAAATGAGCCACATGACCTCCTTGTTGGCCATTTTCTAGCCATGACACCCAAACACCCCTAAAAACCTTCCACCTTGCTTACCTAGCCTCCATAGCCCCTCATACTCATCACATAGCTTATACACATCACCCTCTATCTGTTCCACATGTCCTAGATTAGAATCATAAGGTAACCTTGGCCTTTAAGGGTTGAAACACTATAAATAGGAGTTTTATGCTTCCATTTCTACTCATCCCCCACTTCCTCCTCTATAACCTATCATAGCAGCAATCATTTTCTCAATATGAATTCTAATAGATCCTAAGAAGTCCCAAGAACAGAAGTGAAGCAAAAGAAACCAAGAAAAGAAGCCCGGGAGTCGTTATTCTAGGCGTACGAAGCTAAAAGTCCCGATTTCGACCCGTTTTCAAGCTATAAGCTCAAACCCAGGTTCTAAGGATTCTACTTCTGCTCCTACACTCTTATAATGTTCATATGATCCTAAATATACTCTTGTTAAAGTTTCATAACTCAATTCATGCTCATTTTCCATTTTGATCCAAAACCGTACACCCGAAACCCTAATTTTATGTTTTTCTTAAAACTAAATGTTATAATGATTAAATATTGTTATAATCTATCCTAGCATGCTTAACTAATGTTAAAATAACCACTTTATTGATTAATGAATAAATTTGAACTTAAAACCCACGCGTTTACGTTTTGAAACCCTAATTTGACCCGTTTTGCTTCCTAGCCTAACGAATCGTTATTTTAAACTTGCGTTACGTTAAAACTTCATATTTTAGTTTATTATAACTTATAAATATCTTTTGAAATGTTAAAATAAGCTTGCATGGCAATTTGGACATGTTTTGTAATTATAATCCATGCAAGGGGTATATATCGTAACTTTCTGAAATTAATAAACTAGAAGGGCTGAATATGTCATTTTATCAAAGTTATAACTATAGGGGTCTATTATGTCACTTTTAAAAGTGCAAGGTTTACTTGGTATATCTTTTAAAGTTGAAGGACCAAAGTCGTAAAAGTGCAAACTCCAAGGGTAAATTTTGCCACTTTTCAAACTCAAGGGTCTAAAATGTAACATTTTGAAAAAGTATAAAATCATGTTTAAAACCTTACAAGACATAACTTTAATTAACGCTTCTCGTGCTTAACATTTCCAGATATTGATTAAAACGCTTAAAACCGATTATATCATATCACAATACTAGGGAGCTTCATATTAAGAGGTTTCATCTTGGTATTACGTTCTGACTGAGTTGTTGGGTTTACGATTTAAAGTGCCCTAGCTCCTCAAATGTTTACTGAATGACTTCTGAATTATGATGGCCCGAACGGTGATACAATAATTCCAAACTCTTCAATCAAACTCATAACTCTTAAAACTAAAGTTCTAGAGTACAATCTTCCTAAGACTCAACATATTTACTCAGGTTGCGTGACGTGGTTGTTTACTATCATTTGCTATATCAACATTTCCTGTTAAGATTGTGATAAGGTCGTCAGCTTTCATTCTGAAATAATTATTGCATCTACCTATCAGGTGAGTTCATAGCCTCGCCTTTCAATCTTTTGAATGTTTTATAAACCCGCGAGGGGGATACATGCTTGTTACAAACTCTTTTATATACTCATAACAATATGATTACTTTTCAAAGACTTAATGAGTTCATAATCTCACATGCTTTATAAACCTGTGATATCTACTGTAAACCATGAATGCAAGTGTTCTCTAAACTATATGCTACCCTGATATATTATTGCCTAAATACATGAAAATATCTCTTTGGGTAATATCTCCCAATATCTCTTTGGGTAATATCTCCCAAATATCTCTTTGGCTCTTTGGGTAATTTCTCCCAAAATCTTTTGGATAGTAGATCGGAAGTATCCCTTAGAGTAGTGATCCTATATATCTCACAGGTAAAGGTTCCGGTTTCTATTGAGTTTTAATATGTGATTCATTAAGCTTAGACGGCAATAATATTGTTTTCATATTATTTATCATCATTGCGTTATTACCACTTATGGGTGTATAACAACATAATTTCAACCATTTCCGATTATAACCTAAGAATTTCACTCAACCTTTGTGTTGACCTTATATGCATGTTTATCCTTCAGGTAAAAGAGCAAGTATGGCATGGTGGATGGACTCGAAGATGGCTAAAACTTGTTATCATTCACATTTTATGTTTCTAGATTTTTGGACCTGCCTTTGTAAAACTCTGATTTGAAATGAATGATAACATATCTTTTGAATAAACGTCTCTTTTGGGTCATTTTCTATGATTATGATTGTTGTATCCATGAAGTAATACCCCAGATTAGCTTCTGCTGCTATATTGTAAAAATGGGGGTGTTACATTCAGCAACAACAATTCTAGTTTTACGGTTTCTTCTTGATTTAGTAAAATCCTGCGAAATACTCACGTGTTTCTCGGTTTAATCAAGACTTGTAAAATCCCATGAACTAGATTTTCATACTCAAACCACAACAACAATCACTTTATCTACTTAAGATCCTTAATTTTATTTCACACATTGAATTTCAATGGAATCTTTGAATTCTAATTCATAAGAGAGAGAGTTGCATCAGTTGCAACAAATGAAACACAAAGCAAAGGAAAGTTGCATGGAATCTTTTCGACTACTTCATTCACATCTCAAGGTTCTTTCAATCAATGACTTAAAAATACCTAGATTTGAGGGAGGATACGAAGGGGCATTTGCGTCACTCTTTGATCAAGATGTTCAGACTTTCACAAGCACAATGTTACTAAACTTGGATCAACTCCAAAAGCAACTTGACAAAAACGAATTTCAAGAAGATAGATCCATGGCTTCCTTTTGGGTGATCAACAAACAATTTTAGATGTTCATCGATTCGCAATTCACTTGGGATTATGACAGTCAAATGACAGAAAAGAATTTTGCTAAATATACTGGAATCGAAGTTAAACAGTTTAGAGAAACACTACTCTAACACATGGGTAATGTTAAGAGGTCTGTTGCTGAAAGAACACGTCATAAACGACAGTATGATAGTAGGATGAATGAAAGACAAATGCAGTCAAAAGAGGGAAAGGTTGATTCAAGTAAAGCATTGGATGATAGTTTAGTGGTTACAAAATGCAGTGCGATAGAGTCAGAAAATAGTAATTCAGATCATGCACTCAACAAATCAGTAAATGAAAGCAGTGGGACAGAATCTAGAAAGCAGGATAGAAGTAGCAGTTCAGGGAATTATCTCACACATGTTGTGGATGCAACTATTAGACCATTAAATGACCAAGTTCCATCTGTTGAGGTATACTTGACTGCTTAACATAATGTACTTGCTAATGAACAATAGCATTCTGTGCAATCTGAACCCAGTTATGACACACATCTGTTGGAAAATATTGATAGCAATACCACTCCCAATTCAACAAATATGTGTCATAGAGGAGGAGAGATTATCCGGGATTCTAAACAATATCAAGTAAAAAGTCCTTCGCTTAACGTTGAGCCTGTCAAATCAAAAGAAATGACTGAAAAAGAAAAGTATAATGAACTTTCACACAGGTTTTTACTACTTGAAAAACATTGTATTTCACTTGAACTTGAAATACAGCAAAAATATGCAAGTTTTCAAAGCAACAAACCAGGTAAAAACCAGGATACTCCTAAGTTTCATGAATTTTTTGAGATAAATGATTTGAAAGTTCAGCTACAGGCCAAAACTACACTAATTTGCAACTTGAAGAATCAAATTAAAAGTGTGAAGGAAGCAAGTAATGAAGCCAAAGTTAAAAATGATATAGATGTAATTGAAACTATTAACATCGAATTAGAACACAGTGTGGCTAAATTACTTGCAACAAATGAGCAATTACATAAAGAAAATGCGCATTTAAAACAGGCTTATAAAGAACTTTATGATTCAATTAAAAAGACACGCGTTCAGAATAAAGACAACAGTGACTCTTTAATTTCTCAAATTAATCAAAAGTCTGTTGAAAATGCTGATTTAAAAGCTCAGATTTAGGAAAAGGTTTTTGCGAATGCAGCATTAAAAAATGAATTACAAAAGTTAAAAGGAAATAGCATGGATACTAAGTTTGTCAAAGCATCAATCTTGGGGAAACCACCTTTACAACCATCTAGAAACCATTCAGTTGTTAGACAACCAAAAGCGTTTAAGTCAGTACGACCTAGAATTTCAAAATCAAGGTTTGCCTCCTAAGTTGATGTCAAACACAATTTGACAAAACCAGCCACTCCTAATTATATTCCTAACTTTAGCTCCTGCAAAACCTCATCATGTGAATGCACCTAGCTCTTCTAGGAATTGTTAAAAAGAATCATATGGTTCTAATGATATGGCTCATAATTACTTTCTAGAG
>BQNB010031523.1:1559-26559 GCA_026074375.1 Tanacetum coccineum | reverse complement strand
CAATGTGTTACAAAAACACTTTTACAAGTGACACGTCGATTGATTTTCAAATCAATTTTCTCTTCAATCGGTGAGATAGTAACTCACTGATTCACTCTTATCGTGTTGTCTGCTTTGAGATGTTCTAGTAAAGAGAACAAGCAAGTAAGGTAATTTTGATGTTTACACATTAGAAGATTTGATGCTGATGCTGGAAATCCAGTCAAGGAGATTCTTCTTAATTTGAATCTACCTGATCACAAGTCGGTCCTCACGGATCCGGAGGTTAATCCAACTAAACCCGGGCGAATGAAAAAGCCATATTCGTCCACAAGCTTTATTGCTAACTGTTTTATTACAGGTTCATGTAAAGATGGAGATGGAGATACCTCGTTCCAGCAAAGTCAAGTTCATAACCGCATGCTTATACTCGTTTGATAAATATAAAGATATGATGAAAGCTCAAATATATGTTATTCAAGTCTTCTACTACTTTGATACTCAAAAGGTCTTCCTTTAAGTCATTATGTGTTCAAGATGAAGCAATCCAAAGGAGATAATCAAATATCTTTCAAGATAAAGAAAGGTATGAGCATGTCGGTCCAAAGGTCACAAGATGGCAAAAGATTACAAGATGATGAAAAGAGATTATGTTTGTCGATGATCTCTAAGAAGCTCCCAGATCACATACAAGTTGAGCTATGGAAACAAGCTAAAGCTTAAAGATTCAATAACACTACTATGATGCAAGATAATGACAAATTCACGACTAAAAGACGAGCAAGGACATAAGAACATTCATGAGAATGCTAAGATATTTGTAAACTAGAGTGACCTCCCATAGGGGAGATTGTTTAGAGAATCCAAAAAATCAGTCACTCCTACGTATTCACGTAACTACTCGTAAGTATAATATAGTATTAAGAAGTAATCTAACTGGCCGAAAGTATAGAAAGCCCATGGAAAGCCAGGTTTATCCTTGTATAAAAGTCCCTTTCCACACATAAGAAAGGTGTTGGTTGAAGCATTTTACACACACATTTATTGTGTTTTTTCATACATGTCTCTCCATCTATTCTCTCTCTCTAGCTTTCTCTCTCTAGTTCATATTTGTGTGAAATTTAGGAACCTACATGTTTCCATTATTTTATTACAAAAGTAAGTTCCTCAGTCGCTTATGAGAGCTTTAGGCATTCCAAAATGGCAGAATAGTTTTTTAGGAATGAAATAACCAAGGTTGTCAGGATCAGGATCTTACCTAGGATCAATTTCGGATTTGCAGGACCGTAAACGTAAGATCCTATGAAAACATATATATTTTTATATAAGGTTATTTTTTATATTTCTATATGTTTTTATATAATATTTTTTATGATAATCATTTACATATATCCCAAAAACACTTAATTATTTACATATTTTATCCTAACATTCTTTAATAGCATTGTACATCATGCATTGATAACTTGTGTTTTGAAGAAATATTTAATTTTTCAAGTATTATTGGCTATATATGAAATTCCTCTTTATATAATAAATGAATCTAAATGGATGATAATAGAAAAAGTTATATGTTCAAGTACCGTGATAGTAGAACATTAGATATATTGTAATACATACTTGCACAAAGTTCATTCATGTTTCAATAGATAAATGAATGATTTGGATACAAAAAAGATACTACATATGTGCACCTACTTCATGGTTCAATCGTTAAACGATTTCGGATAGAAAATAAATATGAAACGGTCTTAATGAAAATTTATAAACCTTAGCTTAAATTACCAAAAATCCAAAATAAGGCTATTCTATGATCCTACAATCCGATCCGATACTACGATCATATCTACGATCCTACGATCCTAAAACAATCCTACTTGAATTGCAATCTTGTTACGATCCTGATTGTTTTTTGTGTGTGGGATCGTAAGATCGTATGATCCTACGATCAGGATCGCGATTTTGACAACCTTGGAAATAACAACTCTTGCATCGTTAGTCGGTAAAGCTTGAGCTTTGGCCCATTTGGATACATAGTCAAGAGCGACTAAGATATATTTGAATTTATATGATTTCGGAAATGGTCCCATGAAGTCAATACCCCATATGTCAAAAACTTTGCATACTTGAATGCTGTTTAAGGGCATTTTATCATATTTGGATATGTTTCCTGATTTCTGACATGCTTCACAAAAGAGAATGAGAGTATGAGCTTCTTTGATGATTGTTGGCCAGTAAAAGCCTGAATCTAAGACTCTTAGCTTTGGTTGTAGGTCCATAATGTCCACTGGTAGGTACATGGTGACATTGATCTAACATGGTACGAGTTTCTGTTCTAGAGACAAATCATCTAATCATACCGTCTGAACATACTTTTAAAATAAGAGGATCTTCCCAAAAATAGTTTTTAAGGTCAGAAAAGAATTTGATTTTTTGTTGGTACGTCATTCCCTTAGGCTAAATATCACCTACCAAATAGTTTGCAAAGTCTGCGAACCATCGTCCGTCTCTGGTGCTAATTTCCATAAGAGTTTCACCAGGAAAGTTATCGTCGATTTCATCATTGTCACTTGTCTCATCATTTTCAATCTGAGATAAATGGTCGGTGACAACATTTTATGTACATTTTTTGTCTTTTATTTCTATGTCAAATTATTGCAATAGCAATATCCAACATATGAGACATGGTTTAACATCTTGATTTTTGAAGAGGTGCCTTATAGCGGAGTGATAGGTATATACAATAGTTTTGGATAATATCATATATGGTCGGAATTTATCGAATGCAAAGACTACAGCCATAAGATCTTTTTCTATA
The DNA here is from genome assembly GCA_026074375.1 of Tanacetum coccineum. Taxonomy (NCBI): domain Eukaryota; kingdom Viridiplantae; phylum Streptophyta; class Magnoliopsida; order Asterales; family Asteraceae; genus Tanacetum; species Tanacetum coccineum. The sequence goes on along the minus strand of BQNB010031523.1, from coordinate 23,762 downwards.
TATACTTTTGCTGAGCTGCATTGAGAGTTTTGCTTGCAAAATAGATAGGGTTAAAGTGTTTTTCCTCTTTTTGTCCTAAGACTGCTCCAACCGCGAATTCACTGACATCACACATTAGCTCAAATGGAAGATTCCAATTTGGGCTCATGATCACATGAGCGCACATGAGTTTTTCTTTTAACAAATTTAATGCTTTGTGACATTCATCGTTGAATTCGAATGGAGTTTCTTTTTCAAGCAACTTAGTTAAAGGACGAGTAATTTTTGAAAAGTCTTTAATGAAACGTCGGTAGAAACCGGCATGACCTAAAAAACTTCTAATGCCTTTAACATTAGTAGAGGGTGGAAGCTTAGAGATTAACGCGATTTTAGCTTTGTCAACTTCAAGGCCTGCTTTGGACACTTTGTGTCCAAGAACGATTTCTTCTTTAACCATAAAGTAACATTTTTTCCAATTAAGGACAAGATTTGCATACTTATAACATTGAAGCATTTTATCGAGATTATTTAGACAGTTATCGAAGGAGTTTCCAAAAATGAAAAAATCATCCATGAATGCTTCTACGAATTCTTCGATCAAGTCATGAAAGATAGCTAACATGCATCTTTGGAAGGTAGCGAGAGCATTACATAAACCAAAAGGCATCGCCTGTAAGCGTATGTTCCGAAAGGGCATGTGAATGTTGTTTTTTCTTGATCCATAGGATCGATCGGTATTTGAAAATATCCAGAAAAACCATCGAGGAAACAAAAATATTTATTTCCTGCAAGTCTTTCTAACATTTGATCCATGGATGGCAACGGAAAGTGATATTTCGTTGTTGCTTCATTGAGTTTAGGATAATCAATACAAACTCGCCAACCCATAACGGTTCTTGTTGGGACAAGTTAATTTTTCTTGTTTGTGACCACTGTGATACCGCCTTTCTTTGGTACACAGTGGATGGGACTTACCCAAGGGCTATCAGCGATTGGATATATAATTCTGGTATCAAGAAGTTTAACAATTTCTTTTTTAACAACTTCCTGTATATTTAGATTTAATCTTATTTGTTTTTGAACAACTAGTTTTTTGTCTTCTAGAAGTTAATTTTTATGTTTACAGAAAGATGGACAAATACCATGAATGTCTGTTGTTTTCCAAGAAAAAGCTTGCTTATGCTTTTTAAGAACAGAGATGAGCTTATTTTAGTTTTGTTCAGAAAGCTAAGATGATAAGATCACAGGAAGAAAATAGGGTTCTTCTAAGAATGCGTATTCTAAGTGATCAAGGAGCGGTTTGAGTTCAAGATCCATTGGGGGGTTCATCAAGAGATTTCTTGATCTTATAGTCAGTATCAAAGGTGATTTTTTCAAAGGGTATTTCTTTTTTATCGGAATCAGATCTAGAGTTTTCTTCGATATTCATAGCCATGAATTCATCAAATTCGGTAAAGATTTGATTTTCGAGAATAGTTCCCTCGATGGAGTAAAGGATTTTACTACCTTCATCGAGAAGAGCATCGAAATTTTCCTCTAAGATTTCATCAATGATGTCAATGCTAAAACATGTATCATCATTAGAATAGGCGTGTTTCATCGCATAATCGATAGAAAAAGTTATTTGTTCCATGCTAACACCAAGGTTGAGTTGTTTTTGTTTAACATGAATTACTGCATCTGTGGTGTGTAGGAAATGTCTTCCTAGGATAATGGGAGCTTTACTATCTTCTTCCATTTTAAGAATAACAAAATCCACGGGAAAAGTAAATTTGCCAACTTCAATGAGCATATTTTCAGCTATTCCAATAGGGTATTGGAATGATCGATTTGCTAATCTTAAACTCATTTTAGTTGGTTTAAGAGTTTCGAGAGATAGTTTTGCATATAGAGAATATGGCATAAGATTAATGCTAGCGCCAAGATCGGCCAAGGCATTGCAAGAAAAAGTTTTTCCAAAGGTGTAAGGAATAAGGAAACTTTCGGGGTCTCCCGAGTTTGTGGAACTTTGTTTTGGGATCATAGCCGAACTTCATCGCTAAGTAAAGCGGTATGATTTGTTCCGAGCTGTGCTTCTTTGCTAAAACAAGTTCTTTAAGAAATTTTCCATAATTCGGCATCTCCTGCTAATACATCAATAAAGGTATGATTGAATTCGAATGACTCGAATCATATCAAGGAATTTTCCGTATTGGGCATCCATGTTCTCTTTTTTGAAGGCGTATAAGGATATGGAAATTTTTGGTTTATATAGTTAGGAATATTGGTTCTTTGATTGGTTTTTGGAGTTAGTGGTTTATGTTGTTGGTGTTTGATTCCTCATCTCATCATCACTATCAAAATTAATAGGAATCTGAGAGTACATTTTGAAGTTTGTTTGGGTTGGTGGTGGGTCATGAGATTTATAACCACTTCGTGTAAATACGTATTTACGTGCTCGTTTCGAGCTTGCGGCAATTGGTATTGGTTAGATGGATTACCTTGAGGGTTTGGTTGAGTGTTACTTGGAAGAGATCCAGAAGGTCGAGCAGATTGTTTGTCAGCAAGTCGGTCGAATTTTGCTTCTAAATTTTAGATCGAGGCTTGATGGTTTTTAGTTGTTGTTTCGAGTTTGGTTTTGAGTTCCATGAACGTATCTTTGACAAAATCATTTGTTGATTGTTGAGATTTTATGAAATCGCATAATTGTTTTTGAAGGTCATATGGTTTGTCATCAGAGTTGAGTCGATCATAGTTTCAATTGTAATCGTTTCTTCCGCTTGAGCGTCAATTATCGCGATTCGAATCACGATCGTGACAATCATTGTAAAAATGTGTACTTCAGAAGGTTTGCATGAATGTTGCTTCTTCTTCGCGAGACATGGGTGTGTCATCATCGTTACAATATGTGGTTGATTGATTACCTCTATAGTGGTTACATTTGGAACGAGATTGGATTTCTTTGTTCTGAGCATCCATTTTCATAGTCATGGCATCCATTCTTGTTGTTAGATATTAGAAAAAGACTCGGTCACCCCGTGTATTTTACTGTTTATTATAGCTCGTAGTTTAATAGTTAATAGTACGTTTTTCGGTTTTAAGTCGAGTACTAATACCCGGTATATTGTAAGTACTATATATAGCCTCTTCCAACTTTGGAAGAGGCAAGCTAGTTATTATTTCATTTCATAGAAAATACTTTCTCTCTCTAAGATATTCTCTCTCAAGTGTTTCTCTCTCTAGAAACTAGCCAGATCTAATCATCCCATTAGCTCGTTTTTTGAAGATCTCTGAATTTTGTTGTTTGTATTGATAAAGTTTGGGTGTTTCTAGTAACTATTACCTTATGGTATTGTGTTGCGCAAAAGAAATCAAGCAAAATTGTTCAGAAGGGTGATTTATAGGTGATTTTGTGTGAAAAACGTCGTTGTTCTTCGTGGAGAGTTGCCAGAATTTCTTCACGGCGGTTTGCTGAAAAATATTATTTTATTAAGTAGGTTACCAACCCTCTGACACACGGCGGGTTGCTTAGGTGGCGAGTTGCTCAAGCGGCGAGTTGTTACTAAGCAGCGGTTTGCTTACCAGCGGTTTGAACAGGTGGCGAGTTGCTCAAGAGGCGAGTTGTTACTAAGCAGCGGTTTGCTTACCAGCGGTTTGAACGGTTTTCAGCGGGTTGAATATTTTATATAGCAATATTTCTTAAGGAAGACTGTGGCCGGTTTTGAAAAACTCTACGGCGGTTTGATTAAAATATTCTTCGCGGCGGGTTGCTTGGCAGCGAGTTGACTTCGGCGAGTTGCCTTAAAATTCCACCGGCGAGTTGTCTTATCTCTTCGCGGCGGGTTGCTTGGCAGCGAGTTGTGTTCGGCGAGTTGCCTTAAAATTCCACCGGCGAGTTGCCTTATTTCTTTGCAGCGGTTTGGTAGCCTTTGGCGGCGAGTTGAGCTTCTGTCTTAGAAATTTGAAATATCTCTAATCTTCGGGATTTAATATCACTAAACGGAAATTACGATTACGTTAACCTCACACACTTTTAAGTACACTCACTAAGTCATTGATCGATCAAAAAACAATATCATATCATAATAATACAGTTGTTAGTATGAAAGAAGACATCCAGTGTGCTGGTTCTGATACAGCACCACCCAAATCGCTTGATTAGAAACAGATTTGAATCTTGGCAACAACGTATACGTCTGTTACTGTCTAGGAAAGGATATGGAGAGAATATTATGATGTCCCAGTTAAAGAAGGACCAGTTCAGATGGGAACTGGTCTCAGATGTTATTACTGGAGGAAACCCGAGGGTTGCAGTTAACATGGTCCAGCACGTGCATAGAGTCTTAAAGGGACCTTTCGGCTGAAGAAAAGGGAAAGGTTTTAAACTGACATTCGGTGCAACCAATATCCTACTTCAGGGTATACCAAAAGGACATCTACTCATCATCATTCACTATACGGAACGGATAAAGAACATTTGGGAAAACGTGAAGATGATTACTGGAAGGTTCTGAGTTTAACAAAAGGGGGGGGGGGGGGGGGGGGGGGGGATGACAGGGAATCTCAGTTATACGATGAATTTGAACACTTCCGTCAAATCAAAGGAGAAACCATTCAAGGATACTATGTTAGGTTTTCAAAGCTCATTAATGACATGAGAAACATCAAGATGACATGTCCCATGAGGCAGCTTGAACTCTTCTTTAAAGTTTGGGACACAACATGTTGCCTGGTGGAGTAGCTTCATAAACTGAAGTCAAACTTAACAGAGGTTTGAAAGAGGAGTCAAAATGTGATCTGTTGATGCCTACTTTTAAAGCAACATGATGGGTGCATGCTTAATGAGAACAGGAATTATGATGGAATGTTCGGTCAACCAAATAATGATCCTTTTGGCACTATTTGTCGGTCGCTTCAGTTCAGCAGTATCCAACACAATCATCCAAGTCTCTTAAACCTCAACAGAACCATATCCTTCTGACAACTTTCAACTGGACTCAGGGAGTTCTTCAACAGAAAACTTGATTGAAAGTTTATCCAACACACTTGCCCTCCTCACTCAATCGTACAAATCACATCTTCCTCAAACTAACAATAACTTTGAGTTCGTCTATCCGGCAGGTAACAAGCTATGGTTCAAGACGGGAAAGTTGTGGTTCAAGATGTCCGTGGAAGATACAATGCGACTAATCAAGGAAGACCATTTCAGAGAAACAATGCAAGAGGAAATGGTGTAGCGGGAAATGTAGGAGCTCAGAACAGAGGAGGCATGATTAATCCTGGTCAAGCGAAACCCATCAAGTGCTACAACTGTAACGGACTAGGGCACATAGCACGTGAATGTCCAAGGCCAAAGCGACTTCAAGATTCAGACTACTTCAAGGACAAGATGCTACTAATGCAAGCCCAGGAGAGTGGAGCAGTACTGGATGAAGAACAGTCATTGTTTCTTGCAGGGGAACAGGTTACCAACGTTGATGATGATGTGGATGATTCAACCGAGAATGATTTGGCACTCAATGTGGACCATATTTTTGAAGCTGATGAATGTGATGCATTCGACTCTGATGTTGATGAGGGTCTGTTAGGATATCATTTCATCACCTCAAACACAAAAATAATAAAAATAGATTTTAGAGAGAGAAAGTAAAAAAAGAAAATGGTTACTTGTTCAACAAAAGAAAAATGAGAAGCAACACCCTCTCCACACTTGGAGAGGGCTTTAAATAGTTACAAGAGTGGACTATTCTTGTGGACTTTGTGTTGGGCCGGTTCTTAATACAAATGGGCTTGAGCCCGACAACTAGGCCCAACTAGCTTAACTAAATTCCCGAAAACTACGTTTTCCTATACAAGGCTCGGGATTGATTAATGACCATCACTTTACTAAATATCACGGCTAACAATCTCCCCCTAAGGGGTGGTCATTCAATTGTGGATCCTTCTTGTGACGTCTTGAGTCTTGGAGCCTTGTATTCTTGGGAATTCCTTTTGAAGATCCATTTGCATGCTTGTGATCTTGGATCTTGATCTTTAACTTGATATTCTTTGACAAAATACTGATATCGTGGTCTTTGGCCTTGATTTGTCTTGACTACTGAGATCTCTAAATCTTTATCCTTGAATCTTTATGCCGCCTTGCGATCTTGTGTCTCCACCCTCATGCTCAAGATCTTGAAAGCTTGCTAACAATCTCCCTCAACATTTTCTTTTAACATGATTACTTGTACCACAAAATGTTCTTATGAGGAAGTGCTTGTTCATCAGAGATTGCGGAAGACTTTGATAGTTTGAGCTTTCATCATGTATTAATCTTTGTGGATTGAGCATGAGGTCTTGAATCTTGACTCGTCATGGACTAGAAGCTGCTACCGTCAGGAAAACCTGCAAGTATAGGTTAGAGATAAACATATATGGACGAAAGTGTCTTTGTCACTTCGTCGAATATGGTTGCAATAACCACGGTTCCCCGTTAATCAGTATAAATACTGCCTGTGATCAGGTAGAATTCAAAAGAATCTCCTTGACAGGGTTTCGCAGCTGCACTAGCCGTTCTCGTTACCGGAGCGTCTCAAAGCAGACAACACGGTAAGAGTGAATCAGATAGTTACTATCTTTCTGATTGAGTCGTCAATTCATATTACTGGAACAAGTTTGATTCATGTAGAATCGCACCATCGTTTCTTTCCAGTTGACACAAGTTTGATTCATATAGAATCTCGCAAGTCACCTACCAAGAGCTTGTTTGATGTTGGCTCAAGAAGGATTTCCATCTTCACTGTGAATACTAAAGAGTATCACTCTGATGTTCTGGCAATTATCACAAGGATAATGCGTAGGACTTAATGATACCAAATGTTGTATAATGATGTACAACATTTTGTATATTGGAATTTGTGTCCTAGTGAGATTTTTGATGGATCTCGTTGGCTCTAGACTCTATAAGTGCACATTTGTTATTTGGTAATCGGAGGCTGGAGCGGACTGCCACCTTTTCAATATCAACGATCTCGGAATGAGAAAGCCGATAGAAATGTGTTGATCTCCGTGAGAAATGAAACAGAAATCTTTTGAGAGATTCTGAGTGGCTAAGGAGGGTTGTGCATTGCATCACTGGGTCCATGATGACTTGTCTTCAATATCAGAATCATCTTTGTGATTACCGATAGATTATGCATTGACCCGGTTTCTGCCTAAGGTTGTATGGAGGGCTTCTTTCTTTTCACCCTTTATCCTTACAATTCTTTTTCATTCTTCAACCCCTTCAAGAAAGGACTTAAAGTGGCAAATGGCTATCACTCGTTGAGGATTAACAGGTATGAGAAGAAGGCAAGACGAAAGATACTACAACAATCACCTCCTGCCAGATTTGACAGAAGGAAGGTTAGATGCTACAAATGTCTTCAATTGGGACATTTTGCTAGGGAGTGTAATGTGAAGACAGTTGATGATAAGGCTAGGTATTCTGCTTTTAAGGTCACAGAAGTTAAGACAGACGAACCAAAAGCCTTGGTCTCCGTTGATTCCATGGTGAATTGGTCAGATCATGCGGCAGAAAACAAGACTGGTGAGGTTGAGAAGGTATATGGGATGATGGCTGGACTTCATGCTGATAATGGTGGTGCTGGTATTTCTAATGCTGCTGAATGAGTTTGCTATGATGGGAATTTCTCCTAAGGTACAAAATTGTCCTCCTTGGTTGTGATTCAAAATAATATCTTAATCAAAATGTTATAAATCTCTTCTGATAGATTGTATAATGATTGTTACATTAAAGTTCAGGCATATCAGCATGCTGTTAAAACATTAGAATCACAAAAAGATTGGTACCATAAAACTCAGATTGCATTAGAAGAAAAGATTAGGGTTTTATCTGCTAATCTAGAAAACACCACTAACACACTGAGTTATACTGAAAAATTACATGATCAGGCCACAAAAATGAAACGAAAGAATGGAAGTTAAGTATGAAGCAAAATTAGCTATATTTGATATGGAAGGAGTTCTTTCCAGAACTTGAAAAAGTTGATAATAGCTCTACGTCTACAAGAACTAAAATTGCCTAGATTTCAATGAGTACTTTAGAGTATGAAGAGTGTTTATTGTCCACAACCTAGTGTCTTTTTACCTCAGACCCTGGTTGTTGAGAAGGAGGTTAAACCTCTTTACTCAAGGTTTGTCAAGGCTGGGGAAATGCATGTTGTTCCTCCTCCTATAACTGGAACTTATATGCCCAGCCCATACCAGTCTGACATAGAGGAAACACAGGTAAGTTATGGTTCAAAGTCTGATAACAAAACTTCTGATACTATTTCAGAATCTAATGACTTTGTCTCTTGTGATAACAGTGACAAGTCTTCAGACTCAGAGACCTATGCATCCTGTGATTCAAGCCTCAAGACCAAGACCAAAGACTTCCCACCTGCTGTTGATATCCAGACTTTGCCAGAGTCTGATGTTGAAGACCCAAATTCCACTACTGGCAGTCCTAGTTTTTCTTGTTCCCGTAGAAAAAAGAATGTAAAATCTCCTAGGATTATTTGTAATAAAAGTGGAATGAACAATAGGAATGTGTGTAAAAACAATTTTGTGCGTGTTAAGAAATGTTTTGTTTGTGGTAGTAAATTGCATTTGATTAAAGATTGTGACTTTTATAATTGTGTAGACTCTGTCCCTTGTAAATCTAAAGCAGCATCTGTTCCTGCTGGTAGTAGGAATTCGTCAGCATCTGTTACTGCTGATGGATCTGATCCTGCTGCTAGTAGAAACAGACCAGCAGTCAATTCTGCTGGTAGACCAAAACCTACTGAACGGTTTGGACATCCTGCTGGTTGGTCTAAACGACCAGCACCTGTTTCTGCTGGTAGCCCAGTTTCTGCTGATTGGCTTAATCCTGCTGCTAGACCATATTTCAGACCATCATCTGTATATTTTAATAATATGTATTGGCATAACTTCTATGACCCTATGTATATGAATAAGGGACGATGGGGTACTGCTGTTAAGACCTCACAGTTACCCTGGAGGAATAAAAACCACGAATTTTGGGGGTTCCAAGAGTAATGATGGATCTCATCAATCCCACATGGTTTCACACTTAATGATACCACATGCAGGCTCAATCACGAAATGGCTTGGTCTCCTCAAGTTGTACTAATGTTTTTTTGATGTATGATTTGCTAGGGTGATCCCTAGTACAGATAATGACATAGTATCAGATGACATTGGTTTGCTCCAAGAAGGATGACAGGGAACAAGGAGAAAGCTTGCTGATTTTTGTGCAGGTCAAGGTGCATGTCAAATTTGAGTGGAGATGGTAGAATATCAGGAAAAGGCACCATAAAGACTTCAAAGCTTGACTTTGAAAATGTCTACTATGTTGAAGAGCTGCAACACTTTAACTTGTTCTCTGTATCACAAATTTGTGATAAAAAGAACAAAGTTCTCTTCACAGACACTGATTGTTTGGTGCTTACAGAAGAATTCCAATTACCTGATGAAAGTCAGGTGGTACTCAGAATTCCTAGGGAACGTGATCTCTACACCTTCAACATCTCTGAACTACAACCAGAACAAAATGTTACTTGTTTAGTAGCAAAAGCATCCTCGGATGAATCCACCAGATGGCACAGAAGGATGGCTCATGTGAACTTCAAAACAATCAACAAGTTAGCTAAGGAAGGTCCTGGTGATGGGTTTACCTCCTCAAGGTGTTCACCAATAACACAATTGTGATTGCCTGCAACCAAGGAAAGCAACATAAGCTTCTTACAAGCATAATTCTGCTGAGAGATCTTATTACTGAAACGGCTGCAATCACTGCATATGGACCTTTTTGTCCATACCCAATATAAGAGTAATTCCAGAAGTAATACTCCTTAGTGTTACTGATGCCCCCCCGCCTTGCACTTTTGCAGGTTACTTAGACTTTCTACTTGAGTACTAAGATAACATTTTAGTCCTTAAAGAATTTGTTCCTAATAGTAAAACCAGCTAAATAAAAAGGTTAAAGGAATAAGTGTGATAATGGGAACAGAGTTCAAAATGCAAACTTATTGAACGTCCTGTGGGGAAAAGGAATTAAAAGGGACATAGTAATTCCCAGAACCCCAAAGCAGAATGGGGTGCTGAGAGGAAAAATAGGACTCTTATGAAGGCTGTCTAGACACAGTTGGCTGACTCTAAATTGAACCTACCATTTTTTTGGACTGAGGCTGCTAGCAAGGCTTGCTATGTTTTAAACAGGGTGTCTATTACTAATCCCCCTAATAAAACACCTATGAATTTGATATCTGGGAGGTTTCCTCAATAGGTCATCTTAAACCTTTTGGGTGGTCCAATTAACTATCCTTAACACACAGTGACCATTTGGAAAATTTTGAGGTAAAGCTAGATGAAAGTTATCTTGTTTGGTATGCTTCCATAGCAAGGCTATAGGTTTAAATCTACCAAACAAGGGTAGAGAAACCCTGAATCTGAGATTTTTAGAAGATAAACCCAATGTTCAGGAATTGGTCATGATGGTACTTGACCTTTGACCTATTAAAACTGAATCATTAGTTTATACTCGTTTTAAACTGACATAGCCTGCAGGTACACAAGAAACACGTAACATAAATGCAGGTACACAAGATGCATGACCAGATTTCAGAAGTGAGATGAGCAAGTGATATTGTTCCTTCATTTCCTTCTAACAGTTTTGTAGGTCCTTCATCAAACAATGGTCCGATGTATGAACGCAATGCAGATTATGCAGAAGAGCTTGCGAAGCTATCAAAGACAAAGAATATGAAGCTAAGGACTGCAGCTGGCACGATCATGGGTTATTGTTCTCAGAGGCAACAGCAGAAATACTATGTCAAGCTGAAGCGGAAATTCGAAACCCAAGTGTTTTCTGCTGTTAGGAGATCCTGCTGGCAATGATGTCTCTGTAGGGATCCTGCTGGCATTGTTTCTGCTGATGGTGTATCTGCTGGAAGTCCTTCTGCGGGTAGTGATCCTGCTGGTGGTAAACCTGCTGATAGTTTTGAACCTGCTGATGAGAGCAATCCTGCTGTCAGTTCATCTGTTTCTGCTGACTTCAACCCTGTATATGCTGATGAGTCTACACTTCCTCCTGGTCAATCATGTGGCCAAGTGCAAACACCACCACGAAACCACTCCGTCAGATGTGCATGGATCAACTCTCACTGGCATCTTTCACATCGTTCCTCTTATGATGATGACTTTAGTGCATACCTTACAAATGTCGGCACCTGTTGTTGACGTCAATCAAGATTCCTACAAGAAGGTGTGAATAACAATTCATCCTCAGTCACAGATCTTGGTGATCTCGCTTCTCCAGTTCCTGACAAAAGCAGAGCTCAAAAACCCAAGTTTGTGAAGAGTGCTTTCATTGATATATTCAAGATCACCAAGGACCAATCATACAGATCAACTTCATGTCTGTTTGGTTTTGCTTCCTTTCCTCAGTTAAACCAACTAGTATAAGCTAAAGCACTGAGGATCCCGATTGGTTGCTGCTAAATGCAAGAAGAGATGCAACAATTCCTTAACCAGCAAGTATGGAAACTTGTCCCTTTACCTAACGGCAAACATGCAATAGGGACAAAATGGATTTTGAAGAACAAGAGGGATGCCAGAGGAATAGTTGTACGAAATAAAGCACGGTTAGTTGCCCAGGGACACAGACAAGAGGAGGGCATTGATTATGATGAGGTATTTGCACCAGTGGCCAGAATAGAGGCTATCAGACTGTTTTTGGCTTTTGCTTCTTATATGGGCTTCCTGGTATATCAGATGGATGTTAAGAGTGCCTTTCTCTATGGAGAAATTGAAGAAGAAGTGTATGTCACTCAGCCTAAAGGCTTTGAAGATCCTTACTTCCCAAAGCATGTGTACAGAGTGGTCAAAGCTTTGTATGGCCTTCATCAAGCACCCAGAGCCTGGTATGCAAGATTGTCTGCTTTTCTGTTACAACACAATTACAGAAGAGGTACTATTGACAAAACGCTTTTTATCAAGAAAGATTCCAGGGATATAATTTTGGTACAGGTTTATGTGGATGATATCATTTTTGGATCCACCAATAAAGCCTGGTGTGCAGAATTTGAGGTGTTGATGAAGGGAGAATTTGAAATGAGTGCTATGGGAGAGATGACTTTCTTCTTAGGTCTACAGGTTAAACAATTGCCTGATGGTACTTTTATCAGCCAAGACAGGTATGTTAAAGACATGCTTACCAAGTTTGACATGGAATCTGTCAGAACTGCAACAACACCCTATGAAGCTGCTAAGACCAAATTGAAGGATGAAACTGATCCTCCAGTTAATGTACATTTGTACAGATCCATGATTGGGTCACTTATGTATCTCACAGCTTCAAGACCTGACATAATGTTTGCGGTTAGTGCCTGTTCCAGACATCAAGTTACTCCACTGACTTCTCATCTGAATGCGGTCAAGAAGATATTCAAGTATCTAAAAGGGCAACCAAAATTAGGCTTGTGGTACCCTAAAGATTCTCCTTTTCAGTTGGAAGCCTACAGTGATAGTGATTATGCTGGTTCTCATGGTGATAGGAAATCCACTACCGGTGGATGTCAATTTCTGGGCACAAGGTTAATTTCATGGCAGTGCAAGAAGCAGACTATTGTGGCTACTTCTTCAACAGAAGCCGAGTATGTTGCTGCTGCTAGCTGCTGTGCACAGGTACTCTGGATTCAGAACCAGTTGCTGGATTATGGATTCAACTTCATGAATACCAAAATCTTCATAGACAACCAGAGCACCATATGCATTGTGAAGAACCCAGTCTTTCATCAAAGGACCAAGCATATTGAGATTCGGCATCACTTTATAAGAGATGCCAATGAAAAGAACTTGATTCAGGTGCTGAAGATTCACACCGATGATAATGTGGCTGATTTACTGACCAAGGCATTTGATGGACCAAGATTTGCGTATCTGGTGGTCCATATTGGGATGGTGAATCCCTCTTTCGTGAATTGAGGGGAGGTATAAGCCTAAGGGGAGGCTTGTTGTTGTATAACTGTATATTCTAACTTTCTTGCAGGTCGATATGGTGTTTTGTGGGATATTATTTTCTTGTGATTGCATGTAGTCAATACTGCTGCTAGTTGTACATTATTCCTGCTGACAGGTTGGATTCTGCTGGTCGTACTCTGTTTCTGCTGGTAGTTATCATTTCTGCTGAATGCTTTCTTTCAGCTGGTAGCTATGGATTATGCTGAACTGGTTTGTGCTGGTAGTATCAAGTTCCTGCTGACTGACTTATTTTTGCTGGTAGTAACTTGTTTCTGCTGTCTTAACTTCGTTTTTGCTGTGCTCCGTTTGATATTGCTGGTTGGTTGGTCTCTGACACTAGTCATTTGGTTTCTGCTGGTAGTATCCAATCATGCTGGTGGAACAATGTATCTGCTGCCTGAATAGTTTGTGCTGTTCACATATCAATTCTGCTGTTTGACTTGTTTCTGCTGATTTTAAGATTAGTTACTGCTGGATGACTTTATACCTGCTGGTCTTAAAAATAGAAGTTGAATAGTTTTTCGTTTTTAAATCTCTATTATATGGTGTTTGGCGGTCACCACTTGCCTGAACAGGTGGCGTACAAGTTGATTTTCACTCAATTACTTCAACTTCCAAGGTTAAAATTGTACCAATCAAATTAAAAGGTTAACTTTTCACACATTGGACACAATTAACCTAATTAATCCCAAATCAACTTTTCATCTCTCCCACAAATATCATTTGCCTCTGTCTACTCTGTATCATCAACCTATATTCCATAATCACCAATGGCGGCACTTCAGTACAAAGATGATCACAACAAAATCGCTTACTTGGGGAGGGAAAGAGGCTCCGAGGACTTCACAGATATCCTCCGCTATTTGGACCACTCTCCATTAAGGTACGCTTTGACGCATACCCCTCCGGTCGTGTTTGACTCTTTGGTCAAACAATTTTGGCACAGCTGTGTTCGCACCAAATGCTGCTAGGTCTCGTGACCTAGTCGCCACTGAGTGAAGGCCGGAGGTGGTCGTGACTGATCTCTCATTAGGACTCAAATATACTTTGACGATGCCGATGGCAATTTGCCATGCCACTATGTATATTCATAAGGGTATGATGGGATATTTGGGGGTTATCCGACGGATCGTGCTCTTACCTTCTTAAGCACATTTTCTCCTCAATGGCGAATTCTGTGCACACTCTATGCTTTGTCTGAGCCTAATCTGTAAGCTGGAATCAATTTCCTATTCCATGCAACAGCATTATTTGGTTGTCACGGAAGGGGTATTCAATTTCTCTAGGTTTATTCTAGAGGGGATGATTGGGAATGTTAAAGCTACAAAGAACAAATTTTTAATGTACCCGAGGTTTTTACAAATGATTGTGGCCATCGAGACTGCTGATCGGACCCCTAGACCAACATTTGGTTTTACTAGGAAACTGTTTGCTAATATGAGATTTAAATGGGAGGGTCAGCCAATGCCTTTGACACCCCCCGTGCTTGCCATTGCTGCTGCTGGCGATGCTGCTGATGAGGAAAATGCTGATGCCCATGAAGCTACTGGTAGTACAGCTGAGGCACACCCTGAACCTCACTCTCCTCCTGTTTCCCCTGTTAGGGAACTCACACTAGAGAGGCAGCCTGAGACAGAATGGGTAGTCCCTAACCCTGTCTCAAATGTTACTGACTGGAGACCATGGCCTTCTGTTCCTGCACATTCTCCCATTAGGGATACTACTCCTGAGCCTGCGTCTCCACCTACCCCGCTCGCTCAGACCTTTATGGTTGAGGAGCCATTAGTGTTTGGCCCTGTACCTAGACCAGCTAGGGATGTGGACCCTGATGTCATTGACTCAATTATTTTTGGTCCACAGCCCAGACCCCATGGTTATGTTGACCCCTGACTTTTGTGGAAGCCCATTATCTTTGATTCCCTCACCCTAGGCCAGACAACTATCTGAGCCTGAGACCTTGAATCTCCTTTCCATGAAAGAAGACAACCACTCATGGTGGATTCCATGTGGTAGTCACCTGTTCGGCCGAGGATGCTCTGCCACACAACACTGTGCTGCTGGAAGGGGCAAGGGACCCGGTTCTACTAACCAGCTTATCTGAAAAACTTGACAGGTGTATGGGACGTATTGACTCTTTGGAAACTGAGCTGGGAACGACAAAGAAAATTATGGGGGGAGCTATCTTGACACTAGTTTCTAGAGTCAAGAAGCCAAGAAAATGGTGAATCAGTTGCGACGACCACGGTTGGGTGGTGATGCCCCTGCAACTGAAGGGATGTGACATTCAGGATGATGTTGACATTGATGCTTATCACGTATGGCATCTGCATGCACTTGGTCCTATCCAAACTGCTGTTCCTTCAGAGAATGTGGAAGATCACGAAGAGGATGAGGTTCTCTAAGGCGTAAGAGGTCTGGCTTATCGCCGTACCATGAAGCATTTTCTACACTACCTTTGAGCAGTTTCCAAGCTCACTTTCTGCTGGTCCCTTCGATTGCTGCTGACAATGGATAGGCTCCTTGCATGATTTGGATAGACCGGCTGAGTTTTATTGCATAAGGATGCACCAAGCCAGGAAACGCTTTAAGCTGAACAGGCTAGTGAACGTTTGGTTCAACAGTTACAGGCTGAGGCCTTGGCTCAGGAATACATGCCTAATGTTTCTGAGGAGCGCGCAAAGGAATTAGATGAACTCATGATGCGTATGACAGAAACAGACTGGCTGAATTTGATGATGCAAGTAGGTTCAAATCCTGCATTGGCACGCGAGCTGTTGGGAGCTGATGTCACCGAGGACAACTTTATTGAGCGTATGACTGCTATTAAGGACAAGAAGAAGCGAGCCTTGGCAGATTTACGTTATAGAGCACTCAAGGGTAAGCCGATGAAGCAATCTGAGGTCACGCAGATGATGCGCAACTTAGTTAAAAATCAATGGTGTGCAGCTCATAATGGTACAATCACAATGACCGCTGTCAAGGCTATGACTAAACAACAGCTGATTGAAGAGTATGAGTATATCTGCAGCCGTCTAGAAAAGGATCGCTTGTTGAGTGCTCAGTACAACCTTTTTCGCCCAAAGCCGGCCATTACTGAGCCTCCTTCTAAGCGACAGAGGGTTGAACATATCTCTTCACCGACAGTTTTTGTTCCTGCTGTTACAACTCATACTGCTGATGATCCTGATTCTGCTGGTGGTGGTGGTTCTAATCCTGCTGGTAGTGCATTTGGTACTCCAGTTACTGATTCTACAGTCCCCACTCCAGCAGCCATAGATTCTGCTGGGATCTCACCATATGAATTGGAATTCTCCATTTGCCATCTGCTGAAAAAAGTATCATTCCGTCAAATGTCTCTACTGATCCCATACCCATTGATGGTTTGTTTGTATCCACATCAGGAGGTATTAATGACTTTTTCCTGGATAGTGATGAGGACGCGCAGATTGGTATGTCTCGAGTTGCTGCTGACCCTGACTCGGATGACGAAGTGCTTGCTGAGATTCTCTTTCGGGGTAAGTATATTTCTGGTGCTGGTGTTGTGGTTGTGGACAAACTCCCTGATGATGAGATTGTTGATCCACGGGTTAAGGATGAAACTGTTTCTGATTATGCCTCTTCTCCTCCTCGGTCTCGTCGTAAACATCGTGGGGTGAGAAGTGATGACTTTCTATGGGATAAACCAGTTGAAGATTTTTTCAGCTCTGAGAGTGAGAGTGATGATGATATGGAGCATTACATTCCCCCTCTTCCATATGGTGAATTTCAAGATTGGGAGATGGTGAGTTGCCCGCCTGGTAACAGTTATATTCATGTTTATTATCAGCAGAACAGGCGGCGAAAGTACTTTACCTACCTGAAACAGTTGCTGCCTCATGTTTATCGTGAGGATATTCTTCTGTTGCGACGACGGATGAATAGGGGTACTTTTCGGTAACCCAGAGTCAACATTGGTTTAGACCTCTGGGGGATGTGAAACATGTTGTGTCAGTCACTGCATTCTGAGACTGTGAAGAATTTTGGCATACACAAGATGATTGATTGTGAGAAGCTGCAGTTGTACCACTAAGAAGTTCTGTTTCAAAAAGTTCTAGTGGGATATGACGAATGGGAAACTGTGTATATGTTCGTGGACAAGGTCTATCCTATCCGGGCGACTCTGCTTGAACTAAGTTACGCCACAGGCTCACCCGTTCCACCCGATTGTCGGGATGTTGTTGTGTGCTGGCGAATATAATTCGGAACGTTCCAGGATGGTTTTTAGAGGCAAGCATATAAGTGTCGTTGCATCTGCCCAATGTAAGTTGTTTTCTATGTTTGTGTTGTGTTAGTTCAATCTTTAGTTGCATTGTTTAAAAAAAAAAACACATATGTACCTATTATCGTGTGTATACCTTTGGTGTTCATGCTTGCACTGCACACAAATGTTTTTCAGCTCACCAGGCTAACACCAAAAAGAGTCTGGCTCTTCATTGCAAACAGACCTTGGTGTGTAACTCAAATCCGTTTGATAGCTTAAGGGTTTGCTAAAAATCCTATGGCCTTCACTCACCAGGTTCTTGTAACAAAGAGTGGCTAGTCCAAGGGGGTACGGCTCTTGGTAAAGACTTTATCAAATCCGTTGATGGTTGCCAGGTTATCCCAAAAACTGATGGTTCCCACTTTCTCCATATTCTTTGGATGAAAAGTGCCTATTCCATAGCATACGGCTTCATGGTAAAGACTTTATCAATCCTTGATAGTTGACAATTTACTAAAATTGATATGGTTAACGACTCACCATATACTTTGTTAGAAATTGGCTAGTCCTGAGCAAACGGCTACAGGTTAAAGAATTTCTCAAATCCGTTGTAATGGCTATGATAGTTGGCCAAAAATGTGTTAGGTATTCCAATTCACCCTTGATTCACGTTCTGAGAAATTGGACTGTTGTTTTTACACCAGGTGGTTTGTTTTTTCACCAAGTATCAACTAGCCCAAAGTGAGTAGCTACTTGGTAAAGGCTATCAAATCTACTTATGTATTATTTTGCGCAAAGACCTGGAACTGCTATTCTTTGATGTTGCTGCCTCATTTGATTCTGCTGTTTCATTTGTTGCTGCTGTGGCTTCTACGGTTTCTGCTGCTTGTTGGTTTTATGCTGCTGCTGCTTACTTTGTTTCTGCTGCTCCTCAATCCTCTTGCTTCGCGAAGATCTATCTAGACACTTAGAATTAACGAGTCAAACCAAGTTTAGGGGATGTGGGAATTTATTGAAAACGATTAAGTGCGTTTCTTGCTAATAAAGAGTTCGTTTCTGCTGATGGCATTAAGTGGTTTCTGCTGGCAGTTCAAGTAGCATTCCTGCTGATTATGTTCCTGCTGGTCATGTTATCATTTCTGCTGACAGATATAGCGAATATGCTGATCTTAGTTATAGACGTAATTAATGTAATTTATAGATATATTCTAGAGTTATCTCATAAAGATAGGAATGAGATAAATTAGGAAGAGATTGATGTATATCTCTTACGCAATTTTAGGAATCTTGTTTAGCAATTTAGGGTTTCTTCTCTATAAAAGAAACCTTTAGCATTAGGGTTTCACACCGATTTACATAGCTACAAAAACATTTATTATCAATATAAAGTTCCATAGAGGATCATTGTTGATATTTAATTCTTCTAGTATATTACAATTGTTAATTTCCGCATAAACGATTAATAGAGTCTCTCACGTATTTACTTGTGATTACATAAGTACTATACAATCTCGAAGGCTAGAAGATCTATCTAGTTACAGATCCTAACATTGGCCTTTGAACCACATCTTTTGCATCCAGTATAACACCCCAAAAAATGTGTCGCAGCGGAAATATGTCCGGGGGCGTTACTTCATAATACAATAGCACAAGATACAAGATAACGACCTCTAAATGTGTCGTTTGAAAAGTAATCTCAATGATTTCTTTGAAATTGATATAACATTGTGTCCCCATACATTGGCATCATAATGAAAGAAAAAGCTTGAAAATAACCCAACGAGATTTGATCAGTTGTATAGTAATTAAAATCCATAAATGAAAATCTGTCAATTTTAGACTTCATTGCACATCAAGCCAAGCATCTAATTCACCTGAGAAAAACATGCTTAAAAGTGTCAACATTAAAGTTGGTGAGTTCATAGAGTTTTGTAAGTATATCAACTGTAAATGTTGGAAATCGCAAGGATTATATAAAGTATGTATGACCATTCAATCCTTATAATAACGCCAAAATGTAAGAGTAAAATGTAGAACCAAAGATTTAGTGTTTATTGCTTCGCCGCAATATAATCTAAAAGGTATTCAGAAATTAGTAATGTTCAATAAGTAGTATGGACAGTGATATCGTTGATTTTCCAAAATGTATGGGTCTACTATAACAGATACAGTACCACATAAATAATATCTACTGTTGCGCTAAGCTCATGACACTGAAGCTCGACATCTATGTATGCAATTTAATGCAAATAAAGGCCCGTGTAGATGTTCAAACCCGTAACATCCATATTGTTCCGACATGTATGCATTCGTGTTTCAGTACTGTCAAAACTAGTGAGAGCTACTCACCCGAACAGGGATGTCAATCCCAAATAGATCTATTTATATACTCGCGCTCCCTCAACCGGTCCTCCGGTCAAGAATTTAACAGTTCATGATAATGGGCAATAGTGGGTTTAGTTACTTAGGCACATGTAAACAGGAGATGTTAACCGAAACACTTGTGTCCAAAGTAAAAGTAACCATTGTATTCGTAAATAGCTTTGAGTACTTAAATCCATAAGTAGAAAAGAGTGTGATATAAATCAAGTAGTTGAGTTGAGCATGTATTCTCCCCTGAGATTTGTAAAGTAAATGTAAAACAAATGAAAGAGGGGCTATAAACTCACATCGATGTTGAAGAATGATTGGCGGGAATGTACACATTGAGTACAAGACGAAACGAAAACTGAAACGGCTCGACCAAGAAGTTGCAGCTTATCTTAACGGCTAAGTCTCACTAGCCTAGGGTAATGCGTTTGGGTTTCCCGATGAATTGTTATGTCAACGCGACACGTTGATAAAAGATTTAGGTTTAAAGTTGTAATAGTTTGGTGGTTGATTAAATAAATAAATCAAAAGCATATGTAATTCATACGATGAATCATATAGCAGAGTATGTAATATATCCTGTATATATTACATATGAAAAATAAGCAATTATATAATTCGTATGACGAATTATATAATAAGACCAAAAATCAAAAGAATAATTTGAAATATATATTACCTTGCAAATATTGTTTAAGAAACGTGAGTAAATGATTAAACAAAATGATTCGACACGTTTTAGAAAATCACCACTTAAATAAATAAAAAGTCCCTAGCATGAAAGTAATCGTACGTTTTAAAATTACAAACCATGTACACTATGTTTTTAAAGCTTTTACAAAGGTTATGATGTTAATTTCTAGTTGACAATTATAAAATCATAAGATAATATTTTATAATCTAGTATACTGTTTCCTTGATGGTTTGCTAAATAGTTATCCCCTTTGTAAAAGTATAGTTCCCGTTTGTTTATCCGGTTATTGAAATATTACAATTTAACAATCTTAAAAATATATAATGGAACTAACAATTTACACATTTATTTAACCTTTTAAACCACCATTCGATCCAGTTTATAATTTATAAATCTTGGTATATTTTTATCAGTCAATTTGTATTTACCCATCGCACTCTTACTTGGTCATACCAAAACCAAACGCCCCCTTATGTGCCCGCTATCCCAAACACCCCGGTTTGGGTGTTAAATCCAAAACTAACCACACCCTTGCGGCTACCATGAGCCAAACAGCCCCTTCGGCTGTTAAATCATAGCAAACAAACGCCCCTTTGGGGGCTGCTGTCCACAGTATCAAACGCACCCTTGGTGCGGATATGAATGCCAAATGCACCCCGTTGGTGCGGACATGAAAACCGAACGCACCCTTGTTGCATTCTGATAAACCCAATGCACCCTCCTTGGTGCTTTCTGCCAAACCAACCGCAACCTATGCGGTGAACCCAACACACCCTCTTTGACCAACGCACCCTAGCTGGGCCGAGAATAACCAGACGCACCCTTTTGTGCTTAGCAAAACCAACGCACCCTTGGGGTGTTAATAACAACCAACCCATATCCAAACGCACCCACTGTTGGTACTAACTACAGCCCATCGCGTCCTTGTGTGGTTTATGCAAACCCAACGCACCATTTGGTGTGTTTTATCAACAACCAAACGCACTCTAGTTGGCTGTTTACAGCTAGATCCGAACGCCCTTAATCTGTTATAACCAATAAAACAAACACCCCCAGTGCTGTTTCCTTAACCACCGACAAACACCCTTGTGGTTGTTAACCATATAAACGAACACCCCATTGGCTGCTACCGCAGCCAATCGCACCTGCTGTGGTGCAGCCGTGGTGACGATGATGAGAGTGGCATGGAGATGGAGATGATGAGGATGTGATGGTATGGCAGCGGGGTGAGGTGGTGATGGTCTTGATGGTGGTGGCGGCTGTGGCAGCCGGAGGGGGTAAACGGCGCGTGGAGGAGAGTGGTAGTGGGGATCGGGTTGATCCGGTAAAGAGAAACCTTTTTGGAGTCGGCCGAAAAAGTCTGCCGGAAAAGTTTTTCGGCGGCGGCGTGGTGGTCCCCGGCGACGGGGAGGGCTCACCGGAAATTGAGAGGAAAGAGATGAAGTGTGTGTGTATATTTGAGAGTGAAATGAAAAAATTTTATATAAGTTTTATATTTATATAAAACTTTTAAACTAAATGTAATATGTTAAATAGTTGGGGGGTTTATTGTGTAACTTTCTTTATATAGTTTTGATAAAAGTGGTTCGGGACTCGTTTGGACGACTTAACGGATGATTCGAGTCGCGAAACTCGCGCCATTGTTTTTCAAATCATTTTTCCGATAGAAATGAGTATTTATTTGATAATATTTCATAAATATTTTATAACCTTAAATAAAATATCTGTTATTCGTTTTGTGAACCGGTTACGTCTCGTTCGCAATAGAATGGATTTAAGCTCGAGCATTGCGTTATCACAACGCTTTTCATTAAAATGATGAATAATTTATTTAATATTTTTATTAAATAAATACTGATAATTAAATAACAAAACAAATTTAATTATTTTTGTG
>BQNB010031522.1:0-53910 GCA_026074375.1 Tanacetum coccineum | reverse complement strand
TTTATTAGTCAAGTGTATAAACAAAACGAACCCTTGTTGTTTCGCTAAACCAACCGCTCCAACTACATAACCAAACAAACACCCCCTCATGTTGTTTTCTGCCCAACCAAACGCCCCTGTTGGCGCTAACAACCAAACCAAACACACCCTTTATGCATAAACCCAGATCCAAACGCCCTTGTGGCTGTTTTATTTAAAACCAAACGCACCATGGCTGTTTCGCAGCCAACCCAAACGCACCATAACGGCTGAACCAAACAGCCCTATATGGGCTGTTCCCAGAAACAAACACCCCTTTGGGGCTTTACCCACAGAACCAAACACCCCTTGGCTGCTACACAGCCAGCCAAACACCCCCTTTTGTTGCAAAACTAACCCGACACCCTTGTGGTGATAGGCCCAACCCGACGCACCCCATGGCTGGTGGTTTGTAAAACCAACCGCACCCTCGTGGTGCTGCCATTAAACCCAACGCACCCTTGGGGTGGCTATGAACATCAAACACACCCGGCTGTGAACATCAAACCATACGCACCCCTTAAGCTGTTATAACAACCTAAACGCATCCTAACTATGTTACACAATCAACCGCACCCTTACCGGTGCTATACCCAATCCGAACGCACCCTTATGTTGCCTGAGACAAGACCGAACGCACCCTTGAGGTGTTATTTTAAAAACCAAACGCGAAGTTGACTGAGTGGTGGTCGAACGAGGTGGTGGTGTGATGTAGATGGAGGTGAAGGTAGATGTGGTGGAGTGCGGCGGTGCGAGGAGGACGATGGTGTTGGGTTGGAGATGGTGGCGATCGTTGTGGTGTGAAGATGGTAGAGGTGGTGTTGGCGGTTCCGCGTGGAGGTCGCCGGAAGTACTCGCCGGAAAGATATAGAGAGGAGTGTGTGTATACTGCTAGGGTTAAATGAATGATTATAACCCTAAATGTTACTTATATATACATATGAAAGTTTTATAAACAAAATAGAAGGTGTGTAAAAGTCTAGGGTGTTTCATGTAAATATTACTAGAAGGACCAATAGTGTAATTTTTGGTAAATAATGATTCGGGACTCGTTTAAGCTACTTAACGGAAGATTCAAAACACGAAACTTGCGCCATTGTTTTCTAAATCATTTCTCTGATAAAAATGAGTATTCACTCGACTAATTTTCGTAAACGTTTTATAAAATTTATTTAAAACGTTTATTATTTATTTTGTGACTTGGTTAAAGATAAAAAGGAAATTTTAACTCGGATATTTGCGTTATCAATAACGCTTAAATAAGTAAAATATTAAATAATTTTATTTAATATTTTTATTAGATAAATAGTGATAATAAAAAAAAAAATTTAATTATTTTTGTGTGTCGGTATCTGTTGTGTGCAGTTTTCAGAACTTTGCGGGGCTGTTTTAGCCCTTTTTGGCTCGTTTTCAGGTTTCGGGTAAAACTAAAAAAAGTCGTCAGGAATATCGTTTTACATCAAATTGCTTTAAGGTCTGAATCATGAAAACATGATTTAGTGGGTCGTTTTTGATAAACCAACTATGAATTTATATATATCCTTTTTCGTTTTCGAATCAAATAAGTTAAAAATAACTTTCCCATGAGAGATGTACTAATAAATATGATTTATTATTTAAAATTTGTTCCGAAAATTTTACCAGTTACGCGGTAATCGTTTTTATGTGACGATGAAAGATCATAAGTCAAAAAGTAAGATCGGACCTGAAAGGTCAAAGTTTAAAATAGTCATTTAAAATTTCGAAAATTGCCGGATGTTACAGTACCTACCCCTTAAAGAAATCTCGTCCCGAGATTTAATTTTTGTGTTAACCGATTGTGTGACCAAGAAAAATTTAAGATTTAATAAACCAGTTCCAAACAAGACGATGATAACTTTATTCAGCAAAATTTTTGTTGTTTCGACAATTCTCAATATACCAAAAATTTTGGCTAAGTTTGACCAGGATATTTAATCCATCAAAAGGGTATCTCAAAAAAAATATCATTGCAGATCTTATGACTGATATAACCGCGTTAAAAAAATCTCTTAATAGTGAAATCATCAAAAAGAAAGTGTAGTCACGTGAGTGCGTTTGTAAAAGTTTCTAAACGTCCGATGACGGAGTCTCGTTTCTACTATCTGTAATGTTCGATGATTCACATCAACGTGACTTATGTATGTAAGTACCCAACTTACTTGGCAGTACTAGGATGTATCGCGACCTAAGTCTTCCTACTAGCGGCTCGAAATGAATAGTCCAACTATCTGTTTCGTCGATAGGTGTTTATCTCGTTTAAGGGGAGTTGCATTACCTATTGGATAAAGTTGTATCAGTCGGGACCGCTCCAGGACCCAACAGCAGTGACCATAACGACGATAACTATAACAAACGGTGATGGAATGCAAAGAATGAGGACATTTCGAGAAACAATATTTCCAGAATAAAGTTTAATAAATGAGAGGGGCTCGCGAGAGAGCTTATGCGATAGACGGCGGATTATGGTACTCAGTCGTTAGTTCGATGAATCAGCTCCATTAGCTCAAGTGTGTAACAAGTCTGTTAGTTCCACGAACAGTTCGTGATCGCGAGGATTAGCAACGGCAAAAGTAATAACTTAAGAATGTGATAAGGTAGCTCCAAGTGAGGCCTTAAGATTTTTGCTGAGTAGTAAGACACGATTGTGTCTCTAGACCCTTTTAACGGATTCTGATGATTATCGATTTCAGGTTCATACTCGTGTCATATCGGATACCATTAAGCCCACTCATTTATAATTTCTTATTTACATAAAGAAGCGTCCAAATTTATGTAAGTAAGAAATGATAAACTTATGGTTCGGTGATTTATAATTTATTTATTTAACTAATACGCGTACTCTCATAACCTTCAAGGTGGTGGATGACATGACGATGCATGTGCGCTAATGAGTATGGGACGAGTGTTCCAAACTCGTCTTCGGAGACAGGGAGTAAAACTACCCAAAAATATCGACCTAGAGTTCAAGATAGGTAATGAGTACCCGGTTAGAGTAAACCAGGTAAAAGTCTCGATGAACCAGTCAACATAGCAATTATCATATAAATCCTCCTATTACAAGTCCCGCCCATACAAGACTTGTAATACTTAGATTCACACATAATTCTATGTAACAGAACTGTAACGGCTTTGTTAACATAGCAATTATCATATCAATCCTCATATTACAAGTCCCGCCCATACAAGACTTGCAATACTTAGATTCATACATAATTCCATGTAAACAAAATTTATGACGGTCTTCGCGTAATACAATATAGTATAAAGCTTATGAAGAAAAATAATATCCTTAGAGACCATTGTTTAACTCGCAATGTCTGAGAACGAAATGAGACCATTGTGCAACTCACAATGTCTAAGAAGTAAGATGAGACCATTGTATAACTCACAATGTCTGAGGTATAATTGAGACCATTGTGCAACTCACAATGTCTTAAGAAATGCTCTGGTATTTATATAAATAACTCTTATATAAATAAACGTGCGATATACGCAAAAGATGTAAGCATATATATTACATATATGTATGTCACATAAGCACTTAATGCAGCACGTAATGTAAGCACATAAGCAAGTAACGTGTATGCACTTTGAAAATGTTTGATGTGATGCAATGTTTGTGAAAACGGTTATAGTCTAGGGTAAAATATGCAACCTAGTTCTCTATAACCTTGGCTCTGATACCAATCTGTAACACCCCCAAAAATGTGTCGCAGCGGAAATATGTCAGGGGGCGTTACTTCATAATACAATAGCACAAGATACAAGAGAACGACCTCTAAATGTGTCGTTTGTAAAACAATCTCGTTGATTTTCTGAAATCAAAATAATAGTTGTCCCATAATTGCATCACCATGAAAAACTTGAATGTAAAGACTCCAATGCACATCAAATAATCCAAGCATCTAATTCACCTGAGAAAAACATGCTTAAAAGTGTCAACATTAAAGTTGGTGAGTTCATAGAGTTTTGTAAGTATAAATGTAAATGTTGGAATCCAAAGATTTATAAAGTATGATGACCATATTCAATCTTATAATTATACGCCAAAAGGTGTATAGAGTAAATGTAGAACCAAAAAGGTTTTGTGTTTATTGTAAAACCCTAACAATAAATTATGAATTTCATAATGTCATACAATGACCTAAAATACGAGGTGTTATAGAGATCGTTGATTTTTCCAAAATGTATGGGTCTACTATAACAAATACAGCACCACATAAATAATATCTACTGTTGCACTAAGCTCATGACACTGAAGCTCGACATATATGTATGCAATTTAATGCAAATAAAGGCCCGTGTAGATGTTCAAACCCGTAAACATCCAAATTGTTCCGACATGTATGCATTCGTTGTTTCAGTACAGTCGAAACTAGTGAGCGCTACTCACCCGAATAGGGATGTCAATCCCAAATAGATCTATTTATACACTCGCGCTCCCTCAACCGGTCCTCCGGTCAAGAATTTAACAGTTCATGATAATGGGCAATGGTGGGTTATGTTACTTAGGCACATGTAAACAGGAGATGATAACCGAAAACACTTGTGTCCAATAAAAATTAACTGTTGTATTCGTAAATAGCTTTGAGTACTTAAATCCATAAGTAGAAAAGAGTGTGATATAAATCAAGTAATCGAGTTCGTAATGAGTATGTAAACAAGTTGTATTTAGCATGTATTCTCCCCCGAGATTTGTAAAGTAAATGTAAAGCAAGTGAAAGAGGGGCTATAAACTCACATCGATGATGAAGAACGATTGGCGGGAATGTACACATTGAGTACAAGTCGAAACGGAAACAGAAACGGCTCGACCAAGAAGTTGCGGTTTATCTTAACGGCTAAGTCCCACTAGCCTAGGATAATGAATTTGGGTTTCCCGATGGATAGCCACATCAACGCGACACGTTGATAAAAGATTTAGATTTAAAGTTGTAATAGTTTGGTGGTTGGTTAAATAAATAAATCAAAAAGCATATGTAATTCATACGATGAATCATATAGCAGAGTATGTAATATATCCCGTATATATTACATATGAAAAATAAGCAATTATATAATTCGTATGATGAATTATATAATAAGACCAACAATCAAAAGAATAATTTGAAATATATAATACTTTGCAAATTTTATTTAAGAAACGTGAGTAAATGATTAAACAAAATGATTCGACACGTTTTTAGAAAATCACCACTTAAATAAATAAAAATTCTTAGCATAAAAGTAAGCGTACGTTTTAAAGTTATAAATCATGCACATTATGTCTTTAAAGTTTTCACAAAGGTTATGATGTAAATTTCCAGTCGACAATCATAAAATATAAAATAATCTTTTATAATCTAGTATACTATTTCTTTGACGGTTTGCTAAAATAGTTATCCCAATTGTAAAAGTATAGTTTCCGTTTGTTTATCCGGTTATCGAAATGTTACAAATTAACAATCTTTAATTTATATAATTTAATCATTTTTCAATCAATCCGTGTTGCAATCTACTCGTGTGATCAATATATATAATTCGGCGAGACTAAATAATATATGACACATTTATTTAACCATTAACCACCATTTAATCCGATTTTATAATTTATAAAGTCTCGTGTTATATTTATTAGTCAAGTGTATAAACGAAACGAACCCTTGTTGTTTCGCTAAACCAACCGCTCCAACTACATAACCAAACAAACACCCCCTCATGTTGTTTTCTGCCCAACCAAACGCCCCTGTTGGCGCTAACAACCAAACCAAACACACCCTTTATGCATAAACCCAGATCCAAACGCCCTTGTGGCTGTTTTATTTAAAACCAAACGCACCATGGCTGTTTCGCAGCCAACCCAAACGCACCATAACGGCTGAACCAAACAGCCCTATATGGGCTGTTCCCAGAAACAAACACCCCTTTGGGGCTTTACCCACAGAACCAAACACCCCTTGGCTGCTACACAGCCAGCCAAACACCCCCTTTTGTTGCAAAACTAACCCGACACCCTTGTGGTGATAGGCCCAACCCGACGCACCCCATGGCTGGTGGTTTGTAAAACCAACCGCACCCTCGTGGTGCTGCCATTAAACCCAACGCACCCTTGGGGTGGCTATGAACATCAAACACACCCGGCTGTGAACATCAAACCAACGCACCCTTGTTGGTAGAACAATCAAACACACCCGGCTGTGAACCCACGAACCCGACCCAAACCAACGCACCTTAACTGTTGGGAAAAACCATACGCACCCCTTAAGGTGTTATAACAACCTAAACGCATCCTAACTATGTTACACAATCAACCGCACCCTTACTGGTGCTATAACCAATCCGAACGCACCCTTATGGTGCCTGAGACAAGACCGAACGCACCCTTGAGGTGTTATTTTAAAAACCAAACGCGACGTTGACTGAGTGGTGGTCGAACGAGGTGGTGGTGTGATGTAGATGGAGGTGAAGGTAGATGTGGTGGAGTGCGGCGGTGTGAGGAGGACGATGGTGTTGGGTTGGAGATGGTGGCGATCGTTGTGGTGTGAAGATGGTAGAGGTGGTGTTGGCGGTTCGGCGTGGAGGTCGCCGGAAAATGAATGGGGGCGCCGGAAAGATATAGAGAGGAGTGTGTCTATATTGCTAGGTTAAATGAATGATTATAACCCTAAATGTTACTTATATATATATACATATGAAAGTTTTTTAAACAAAATAGAAGGTGTGTAATAGTCTAGGGTGTTTCATGTAAATATTACTAGAAGGACCAATAGTGTAATTTTTGGTAAATAATGATTCGGGACTCGTTTAAGCTACTTAACGGAAGATTCAAAACACGAAACTTACGCCATTGTTTTCTAAATCATTTTTCTGATAAAAATGAGTATTCACTCGACTAATTTTCGTAAACGTTTTATAAAATTTATTTAAAACGTTTATTATTTATTTTTTGACTTGGTTAAAAATAAAAAAGAAATTTTAACTCGGATATTCGCGTTATCAATAACGCTTAAATAAGTAAAATATTAAATAATTTTATTAGATAAATAGTGATAAGTAAAAAAAAAAATGTGTGTCGGTATCTGTTGTGTGCAGTTTTCAGAACTTTGCGGGGCTGTTTTAGCCCTTTTTGGCTCGTTTCCAGGTTTCGGGCAAAACTAAAAAGTCGTCAGGAATATCGTTTTACATCAAATTGCTTTAGGGTCCGAATCATGAAAACATGATTTAGTGGTTCGTTTTTGATAAACCAGCTATGAATTTATATATATCCTTTTTTTTTGTTTTCGAATCAAATAAGTTAAAAATAACTTTCCCATGAGAGATGTACTAATAAATATGATTTATTATTTAAAATTTGTTCCGAAAATTTTACCAGTTACGCGGTAATCGTTTTTATGTGACGATAAAAGATCATAAGTCAAAAAGTAAGATCGGACCTGAAAGGTCAAAGTTTAAAATAGTCATTTAAAATTTCGAAAATTGCCGGATGTTACAGTACCTACCCCTTAAAGAAATCTCGTCCCGAGATTTAATTTTTGTGTTAACCGATTGTGTGACCAAGAAAAATTTAAGATTTAATAAACCAGTTCCAAACAAGACGATGATAACTTTATTCAGCAAAATTTTTGTTGTTTCGACAATTCTCAATATACCAAAAATTTTGGCTAAGTTTGACCAGGATATTTAATCCATAAAAAGGGTATCCCAAAAAAAATATCATTACAGTTCTTATGACTGATATAACCGTGTAAAAAAAATCTCTTAATAGTGAAATCATCAAAAGAAAGTGTAGTCACGTGAGTGTGTCTGTATAAAGTTTTAAATGTTCCATGACGGAGTCTCTTTTCCACTATCTGTAATGTTCGATGATTCACACTAACGTGACCTATGTATGTAAGTACCCAACTTACTTGGCAGTACTAGGATGTATCGCGACCTAAGTCTTCCTACTAGTGGCCCGAAATGAATAGTCCAACTATCTATTTCGTCGATAGGTGTTTATCTCGTTTAAGGGGAGTTGCATTACCTATTGGATAAAGTTGTATCAGTCGGGACCGCTCCAGGACCCAACAGCAGCGACCATAACGTCAACGACCATAACTATAACAAAAGGTGATGGGATGTCGAGCGTGAGGGCATTTCAAGAAACAATATCCCCATAATAAAGTTCAACAAATAGGAGGAGTTCGCGGGAGAGGTTATGCGGTAGACGGCGGAATATTGTACTCAGTCGTTAGTTCGAGGATGAATCAACTCCATTAGTTCAAGTGTTCACAAGTCGGTTAACTCCTCAAACAATTTGTGATCGTAAAGATTTGTAACGGCAAAGGAAATAACTTAAGAATGAGATGCGGTAGCTTAAGTGAGGTCTTAAGATTCTGCTGAGTGGTAAGACACGATTGTGTTTTTAGACCTTTTTATGTATTCTGGTGAATATCAGACTCGAGTTCGTACTCGTGTCATATTGGATACCATTAAGCCCATTCATTTATAATTTATTATTTGCATAAAGAAGCGTCCCAATTTATGTAAATAATGAATTGATAAACTTATGGTTCGGTGATTTACAATTTATTTATTTAAACGAAGAGGCGTCCCAATCCTTTCAAATAAATATATTATAAATCATCCTACTTAATAATTCCTGATGCAATACGCGTACACACAAAGTTTTCAAGGTGGTGAATGACATAACGATGCCGATGCTCTAATGAGTATGGAACGAGTATTTAAAATTCGTCTTCGGAGACGGAGGGTGAAACAATCAGGGGAAATCGACATAGAGTTCAAGACAGTTAATGAGTACTCGGTTAAAGTACATAAGGTAAAGGTCATTATGAACGAGTCAGCATAGCAATTTTCATATAAATCATCCTATTACAAGTCTCGCCCATACAAGACTTGTAATACTTAGATTCATACATAATCCTATGTAAACAGAACTGTGACGGGCTTTGTTAACATAGCAATTATCATATCAATCATCATATTACAAGTCCCGCCCATACAAGACTTGTAATACTTAGATTCATACATAATCCCATGTAAACAAAAATTTATGACGGTCTCCACGTAATACGATATTGTATAAAGCTATGAAGAAAATACTATTCTTAGAGACCATTGTTTAACTTACAATGTCTGAGAACGAAGTGAGACCATTGCGCAACTCACAATGTCTGACGAGTAGAATGAGACCATTGTGCAACCCACAATGTCTTAAAAATATTCTGGTATTTATATAAATAACGCGAGCGAGAGAGAGCGAGCGAAAATAACGGTACGATATACGCAAAGGGATGTAAGCATATATATATTATATATATGTATGTCATGTAAGCACATAAAGTAACAAGTAATGTAAGCAAGTAAGCAAGTAATGTGTATGCACTTTGAAAGTGTTTGATGTGATGCAATGCTTGTGAAAACGGTTATATCAGGGTATAATGGCAACCTTTCTCAATAACCTTGGCTCTGATACTCAATCTGTAAACCCCCAAACATGTTGTCGCCAGCGGAATAGTCCGGTGCGTTACTTCATAAATACAATAGCACTAGGATACAAGAAACGACCTCTAAAATGTGTCGTTTGAAAAGTACTCTCGTTGATTTTTTTGAAATTGATATAACATTTGTCCCATAATTGCATCACAATTTCATAATACAACAGCTCAAGATACAAGAGAACGACCTCTAAATGTGTCGTTTGAAAAGTAATCTCGTTGATTTTCTTGAAATTTATATAACATTTGTCCCATAATTGCATCACAATGAAAAGCTTGAAAATAACCCAACGAGATTTGATCATTTGTATGTAAGCAGAAATCCATAAATGAAATCTTGTCAATATTAGACTCCATTGCACATCAAGTAAGCCAAGCATCTAATTCACCTGAGAAAAACATGCTTAAAAGTGTCAACATTAAAGTTGGTGAGTTCATAGAGTTTTGTAAGTATAAATGTAAATGTTGAAATCCAAAGATTTATAAAGTATGTATGACCATTTCAATCCTTATAATAATCGCCAAAAGTGTAAGAGTAAATGTAGAACCAAAAGAGTTTAGTGTTTATTGCTTCGCCGCAATATAATGAAAAGTGTTCAGAAATTAGTAATGTTTAATAAGTAGTATGGACAGTGAGATCGTTGATTTTCCAAAATGTATGGGTCTACTATAACAAATACAGTACCACATAAATAATATCTACTGTTGCGCTAAGCTCATGACACTGAAGCTCGACATATATGTATGCAATTTAATGCAAATAAAGGCCCGTGTAGATGTTCAAACCCGTAAACATCCAAATTGTTCCGACATGTATGCATTCGTTGTTTCAGTACAGTCGAAACTAGTGAGCGCTACTCACCCGAACAGGGATGTCAATCCCAAATAGATCTATTTATACACTCGCGCTTCCTCAACCGGTCCTCCGGTCAAGAATTTAACAGTTCATGATAATGGGCAATGGTGGGTTATGTTACTTAGGCAAACACGTAAACAGGAGATGATAACCGAAAACACTTGTGTCCAATAAAATAACCATTGTATTCATAAACAGCTTTTGAGTACTTAAATCCATAAGTAGAAAAGAGTGTGATATAAATCAAGTAATTGAGTTTGTAATGAGTATGTAAACAATTTCGTAAACGTGTATGCAAATGAGTATGTGACAAAGTATGAAACCAAGTTTGTAATCAACCATGTAATTGTGTTTGTAATGAATTGCAAAATCAAGTATGTAAACCAAGTGTGTAGAATAGTATGTAAAAGATATTGTAAACGAATATGTAAACAAGTTGTATTGAGCATGTATTCTCCCCCGAGATTTGTAAAGTAAATGTAAAACAAGTGAAAGAGGGGCTATAAACTCACATCGATGATGAAGAACGATTGGCGGGAATGTACACATTGAGTACAAGACGAAACGGAAACTGAAACGGCTCGACCAAGAAGTTGCGGATATTTCTTAACTGGCTAAGGTCCCACTTGGCCTAGCGGTAATAATGTACTTGAATTCCCGATAAATGATTACCCCAAGCGACACGTTAGAAAAAAAGATTTAGATTGTTAAGTGTAAATAGTTTGGTGGTTGGTTAAATAAATAAATCAAAAAACATATGTAATTCATACGATGAATCATATAGCAGAGTATGTAATATATCCCGTATATATACATATGAAAAATAAGCAATTATATAATTCGTATGATGAATTATATAATAAGAACCAACAACAAAAGAATAATTTAAATATATAATACTTTGCAATTTTATTTAAGAACGTGAGTAAATGATTAAACAAAATGATTCGACATGGTTTTTTAGAAAATCAACCATTAAAAAACTCTAGAAAAGTTCTATAGCATAAAAAGTAAGCCGTACGTTTTAAGTTATAAATCAAGCACATTATGTTTTAAAGTTTTCACAAGAGGTTATGATGTACTAATTTTCAGTCGACAATTATAAAAGATAAAATAAATTCTCCGTTTTTATTTTTTGTTTATATAATCTAGTAATCTTGATTTCTTTGACGGTTTGCTAAAATAGTTTATATCCCATTTTGAAAAGTATAACGTTCGTTTGTTTATTCTCCGGTTATTGAAAAAATAACAAACTAACAAGTCGTAAAATTTATATAACATAATCCTTTTTTTTCCAATCATTCTTTCGTTTTTAGGTTTCCTTTATTCGTTTTTGCATTTTAAGTGTAGAATTAGGAATCCTAACCAAAAATCTTTGAACCATTCAAAAACGCAATCATGAACGTATACCCAATTTTCAATTCACGTCTCGTTGGGAAACGACCCGAGAGATTTTTGATTTTCCTTTGGTCAAAATGAATTTTTGAGTCTTTCGGAATACGTATACTATAATTGATATATAATTAACCCCTAAAAAGGTCGGTTATCACTTTTCTGTAAACAAAAGTGCTTACCGGAAGACAACCCGGAATGAATTTATTTTTTCTGTTATCAAGTCTGTCTTCCCAGACTGTCTATACGGCGTATCCAAACCCCATGGATACGGCGTATTTACTATCCGTACGTTATCCAGTCTTTATTTTTAGCAGAGTCTATACGACATATTCATTAAATGAATACATCGTATACATGTTTCAATACGGCGTATCCTGGGGTATGGATACGGCGTATCGACTTCCTGTACAGTATTTAGTTTTAGTTTACTGTATTTTAACGAATATACCAGAGATGGAGTTGCACTTGTTTTCTTATGCTTAATACATGAACCTTCTGAACGAAACGACAACGTTGGTGGAGTATTTATAAATCTGGAAATCTCAAAGTGTTTGAGTCTTGAAATACCAAGACGGTTGTTCAACACACTTTTTGCTCATGAACTCAACTTGGAGAATCACTCCCGGACAAAATATCAGGGGAGTTTCCTCGTTCTAATTCTTTTTCTCATATTATTTAAATGTTTTATCTATACAACGAGGACGTTGTATAATTTAAGTGGAGGGATGAAGAATTAGAACATACTTGTCCTTATTTTCACAAATAAAATGCTAACATGCTTAAAAATTGATCAAATTTATAATTTTTAGCATGACATTTTGTGAAAAATCACTAGTTACATTACCTTGCGCACTATAACCCTTAATGCCAATTTATGAGAATTAAGCCTATCCGTTTCCAATTGCTTACTAAAATTCCACAAAAATATGAGTGTGCCGGTGATGTAGTGGACTTTAGAACTTGGCCTGATATATCGCTCGAGACCTCAATGATAAGTACTATGAATTTAGATGGAGTAACATGCTTGACTGGTAAATTTCTAGGATTAAACCAAAAAGCCTACATGTCGTAATATTAACTAACTACACTGGTTAGTTAACCCCCGTGTAACCCTTTTGCTTACTCTCATTTTTAGAGTAAAGATACCCCTAGAACAACCTGCTGAGCCATTCCTTTCTTTTTCCTACACCAATTAAAAATTGTTTCGTTTCACCTTTACACCTTAGCCTACCGTGTAGATTAAAGCTTATTTGATCAGATGTTGCTAGTCGCTTTCGTGTAAAGTTTTGTAGTTCCTGCGTCAAAGTGAAAATTTCTCTATCTATGAAATGGTCAGGAAAATTCCACAATGCAATGGGAATGTTTGTAGCTCGTGTGTTTTTGCTACTTTCACAATTATGTATTATGTCCGAAAGAAGAAAAGTTCAAGAAAAAAATTAGCCGGACAAATGATGATTATGAAGACGGTGAAATTACACTGAGATTTATGATGTATTGTTGAAAAAAAATGATGAAAAATGATGAAAGAGATAGTCGGTTCATAGAGCTTACACCGATGAAATTATTTGAAAGGGTCGATTATTCGTTGATACGCACAAAAATCAACGATGTAAAGTATTGTAAAAAGTGGCCGATATCACCACTTATTTTTTAAAAGTATGTAAAGTTCGGGATGTAAGGGAAGTTGACCGTTATGGGAACGCCAACTTAGGTTGTCATTGTCATCTATGATCGAGACGTTTGTTTATAAGCTCGAGTCTTTGTCATGGAACGGTCGGGGAAAGTTACTAGCAACCGCACTTTATTTGTTGGCTTTAATCTATTTGTTTTGTGATTTTTATTTAACAACAATTTTACTTCCCTTTCATGATAACTAACCAATAGGATCTACTCGAATGAGGATGTGTACGAGGGTGGATGTCTATCCTGTGGATTCGGGTGTGTATGCATTTCTCAGCTGCCTTGTTTGACGACGACCTTTGGTGAAAGTCAGAAGCTCCACACCCTATATAATTCTTTATCCTTATAAGAATGATAAAACCCGAGCCTTCTAATAAATACCCAATTTACCTTTTGACTTGTTACTCCTTAGCTTTAGAGGTGGAGATGTGTATCCTTGCCAAGCTTATGATACGAAGCTAATCACGACTGAGCAAATGAGCGTACCACTAAAATGATACACCCTAGATTAGTTGAGTGATCTGAGTGATTTCATTTTCATATTTCGTGAGGACCTTGGTTTTGTACAGGTGATCTGAACATGAAAGAAATGCTTAAACGAAAAAAATCCTTAACCTCGGTTAGGATACATTTTTAAAATCTTTCTAAAGTCTACTTGAGGACAAGTAGGATTCAAGTGGGGGGATATTTGATATCATCAAATAACGTCATACTTTACTATCATTTATCCCACGTATTTTACCCACTTTTATATAATTATTGCAAGATATTGGTACTTAATTGCTTAAAGTTTATTATTGCAGTAATTATGGAGTCACTTGTGAAGAAGAAGCAAAAAGGCGCAATTCTAGAGCTTAAACGAAGACATTTGAAGAATACTATTTTCTGCACCTATACGCCGTATCCAGCAATGAAGATACGGCGTATCAGCGCCAGCTCAGCACAAGAAACACGTAATGATCAATTCCCGATCCGGCGTATCCACTACAACCAATACGTCGTATGCACAGCTGTTCATCAGTCAAAGATACCACATTAATTTATGATTGATGTATTTTTTTAATGAATGATCTTATCCGCGACTCAAGGGAAATTAACCCTATACGCCGTATCTACTACCCTCGATACGGTGTAACTAGGGATTTTCAGACATTATAAATACGAGGCTCAAATACGAGTCTCAATGTGTAAAAACATATTCTCTGTACAATATACTTCTGAAGATGAATTTCTCAAGCCAAGAAGAGTAGCCAAGGTCGAGCACCAATCCTAATTCCATAGAAGACGTCGTGTAATTCTTACTTTCTTAATCATTTAATTTTCTTAATTGTTTGATTACATTTGTAATAATGACAATGATTGCACGCTAATAACCTTGGGTATTAGCCATATTAATGAAGATTATAATGTTTGGTTTGATCTAATCCGGCTTTGCTTAATTTATCATTGTTGTTTAATTATGTTTGTCGCCTTATGCTTGTTTATGTGCTTGTACATGCGACCTATCATTCAACTAGGT
This sequence comes from Tanacetum coccineum, assembly GCA_026074375.1. NCBI lineage: Eukaryota > Viridiplantae > Streptophyta > Magnoliopsida > Asterales > Asteraceae > Tanacetum > Tanacetum coccineum. The sequence goes on along the minus strand of BQNB010031522.1, from coordinate 38,942 downwards.
CTAGGGAGACCTAACCAGTAACCTAGATGTCAGGATAGCTCTCCATGTTGTGTCTGATATGCCTAAGACCAATAGGATCACATGACACCTTGTCCTAACCCTTAGAATATGATGCTTATTTGGACCGGCAGTGTACCCATAATTATTCAACCAGTATTGTTCTTAATTAATTGGTAATTGATTTTGGTGGTGGACTACCGGTATATGATTCAACATCAAGCAATAAGTGGGTAAAGTCCTAATGGACTAGGGTATTAACAGGATTGCTACTGCTTTAATTCCCTATGGTAGATTATAATTAAACTAGAGGATGCTTTATGCAGATGCGTTAATCGTGACAGGATTGTTCGTGTCTAGGTCTTAGGAAGAAGTACCGCCTAAGTCTTAAGAATGATATACCGCTTCGATATAAGCAAGCCATTGCACTAATTAATCAAACCTGTATTTAATTAGATTTAATATGGTTAATACAGTTTTCTATTATTTGGCTCGTACCGCTCTCTTATCTTATGTTATTTGCTTTAGTTTATATTGTGCTTTGAATTGTTATTTGTCACCATAAACCTGTGCATTCTCCTCAGCTAAACCTCCCCTCCCCCATCTCCGTTAGATAAACATAATTAGCATAGGGTACTAGTAATAAGACTAATCTAGATAGAATAAATACTAATTAGATAATTGGTTTTAACTCACCTCTTAGATGATCGACCCCTACATTACCGCGAAGCTACATCTTGATCGGGTACTCTACCTGTTAAAGTGTTTCTTTAGGTTAGTCGGCTAAATATAAACGTAAAACCCTGATAACAATAAATAACACATATCCGATGACACATCAAGGTTTTTGGCGCCGTTGCTGGGGAGTGATTAGTTTAATCTTTATTCTTTTTAGTATTTCTAACCTTTAACTTGATTAGTGTATTAATCCTAATTTCTAACTGCTAATTGATTAGTTTTAATTATTTAAATTCTGTTTATATTTCTCTGCATTTAAATTGTTTGTTTTAATTTATCGAATTTAATTGTTTTATTTAGTATTCTGTGTTGACTAATCACCTGATACGGCGTATCCACCAGTTGGATACGACGTATCAACCCTTCTGATCATGACAACGTATTGAGCTTTATTGTTTAAACGGCATTTCTGTTTCTCGACTATACGACGTATTCATAAAACTCAATACGGCGTACCGTTATTCAACAGACTCATACGGTGTATTACTGATCAATAGAATACGGCGTATCTGTCATCTGATACAGTACCAGAACTTCATATTCGGTTTTCTGTCTTGATTCATGTATAAAAGCACATACTACTGATCATTTGTGTTCATTTTAAGGAAAACCGTTTGACATCGCAATGGCAAGACCAATCACTAATGACTATATATCGGCTACGATGAAAAGCTTCGTCTCAAGAGACAACAATGGGAAAATGATCAAAAAGAATTTCATTGAGATTGAAGGAAAGTTCTTGCTAAAAATACATGATAACATTTTTCACTTGATGGATGGAGAAGATGTGTATAAACACATTAATAGTATTCTCGAAGTAGTTGAGCCACTCAAAATAAAGGGGCTAAGTCATGACTGATTTAAACTTAGTGTCTTCCCTATCTCACTCTTAGGTGCCACAAGTAAATGGTTTACAAATGAATGTATCGGCACTATATCTACTTGGAATAATCTTGTCAAAAAATTAGTTCTTAAGCTTCACGATCTTTATGAACATGACGAAGAAGAAGAGACTAATAGTGGAGACTATGATCCAAACACATTTGACGATGTTCCTGAAATCTTCAGAATCGAAGACGACTTGTTCTTCTTCGATGCACCCTTGTGCATAGCCTTTGAAGAATTCAACCACCTCTTCAAAATTGACCCTAATCTTTTCACTTATGATATCTAAGGGTTCAAAACATATGACGATTACGTGCAAGAGTTGAATAATAAAACACAAGGAAACAAGGAACCATGGTCGGAAAATAGGGTACAATACCAACTATGTGATCACATATGCGAACCATACTCGCTTCAAAAATGGAAAAGCTAAGTAGCCCACTTACAACTCTGACATTGATGGATTCTGTTGGGAATTATGCATTCCTGACTTAGTACCGCTAGTTAGAATACTCAGTACTATTAGTTTTAAATATACTGACAGTACAAAATGCTAAAATACTAATCAGTATACTTAGTACCACTTGAATAAAATAGTTAGTACCGGTTATAAGAAAGCAGAGATATCTTAAGAAAAGATATGCATAATCTTTATACGCATTTTGTAAGGCCCATTAGGGTTTCCTTGGTGTATAAAAGGAACCATAGGCATAGTTAGTATATATAGTTTTACACAGATCATAAAGATCAATTAGTACATCATAGTTTGTAATTTGTAACCTAGGCAGATTCAAGTATTAATATAAAGTTCTTTTTATGATATTTAATATTGTTCTTCTTAGCATTATTGATTAGATTCTACATAATCAATAGTGTATACTCAGTGTTTCATCATTGTTGCTTTAGAACTATCTAAAGGAACAAACTCTTTACAAGCTGAAGGTTAAGATATATTCAGTAAAAGGATCCAACAAGTGGTATCAGAGCTTGTGTGGAAACTCTGAATAAGAAGAACTCTTTTTTTTGAAGAAGATTCACAGCAATCTTGAAAGAATGGCAGAACATGACACTCCTCCACCCACCATCACTGCAATGAAGATCCCTATCATCGGGAAGGGAGAGTATGATATCTAGAGCATGAGAATGCGACAATACATCTGTCACACAGACCATAACCTTTGGGATTATTGTCAATAGAGATCTAGAGGAAGAGCTTGCATCAACAGCAACTAGAGAAACATCTGCTCCTCCTATTCCTAAGACTGCCAAACAGCTTGCTGCTAAAAGGAATCAGGAAAGAGTTAAGAGCATCTTGCTTTTAGCAATACCTGATGAATACCTCCTCAAGTTTCACAATGTTCCAGATGCTAAATCACTCTAGACTGCAATCAAATCAAGATTTGGAGGTAATGAAGAGTCCAAGAAGATGTAGAAGAATGTTCTGAAACACCAGTTTGAAAATTTTATTACTGCATCAAATGAAAGTTTGGACAAGGCTTATGATAGGTTCCAGAAACTCATAAGTCAATTGGAGGTACATGGTGTTCAAATATCAAAGGAAGACATCAACCAGAAGTTTCTAATAAGTCTTCCTCCCTCACGGAATCAAATTGCCCTAATCATGAGGAACAAGCCAGGCATTGATGAGACTGATATTGATGACCTCTACAACAACCTTAGGGTTTATAAAGATGAGATGAAAAGGTCTTTAAGTTCCACATCCATATTCTTGAAGTTGAAGCTTTGTTTCATCTGAGAATACTAACAGTACTAACAAAGTTAGTACTGCCAGTGAAGATATTCGAGTTAGTACTATTGGAGGAACTAGTCAAGTTCCATCTACACCATGTGCTCATGATGTAGCTTACTCTTTCTTTGTACAACCAACAACCAGTTTTCAACTTGAGAATGAGGATTTTCAGCAAAGTGATGGAGATGACTTAGAAGAATTGGATCTTCGATGGCAGGTGGAAATGCTGACTGTAAGAGTCAAGAAGTTCATTCAGAGAACTGGAAGGAATCTGGACTTCAAGAAAAAATGAACATGTATTTCCCATGATTAGACAAAGTGTAGTTGCTATAACTTTATATAAATGGGCAGTTTTCTAGGGAATGTAGATCTGGAAGGAACCAAGGGAGAAGATCTTATGGTGACAATGGCAGAAGCAATGCACCATCAAATGAATCTTCATCACAGGCACTGGTGGCTCAAGATGGTTTAGGATGCAATGACTGGAGCAATGACTTTGAAGTTGAACCAGTCAACTATGCATTAATGGCAACCTCTTCCTCAAGCTCATCAAGTTCTTCTGATACTGAGGTACATAAATGTTCTAAACAATGTCTTGAATCATTTAAAACTCTTCAAAAGAACTATGATACTGAAAGAGAAAAACATACCAAAGCAAAACTAGAAATTAAGGGGCATGAGATAGCCTTAGAGTCACTAGAGTCTAGGATTCTAGGACATGAAAAGAATGAATTAGCTTGGGGTAAGAAATATGAATTTCAAAACTATGATCTTAAGTGCGGTGAAATAAAAATTAACAACCTTAATCTAGAATTAGAGAAAGTTGTTAAGGAAAGAGATGAATTGAAATTAAAGATAGAAAAATGGGAAAAATCAAACTAGAATCTTGATGTAATAATTAAAAGTCAAATGAGTGCTAGAGATAAAACTGGTTTAGGGTATGGCACACAGTTGAATGATTTGAGTAGCAATCATAAAACTAATAGTGAGAATAGTTTGAGTGTGTTTGATGTCAAATCAAGTGATGAGGAAAACACACCAGAAAATGATAGGTTCTTTAAGGATGGGTATAAAGTTGTTCCCCCTCCAATAATAGGGAACTTCTTAACCTTAAGAGCTGACATATCATTTGTAGGCTTAGATGAATATGCTATTAGGAATAAAATCATTGAGTCAAGAACATCTGAGCTTAATACTGAAACTGGTAACTCTAAAACCAATAAGAATCTAGGTAAAACAAGTGAAGTTTCCAATTCAGTCTGTGCACCAGTTAATAGAGATAGAGTTATCATTGAGGATTGGACCTCAGATGATGATGAAGAGGAACCTAAAGTGCAAACAGTTAGGTCAGAGACTCAAACAGTTAAGACAAGAGTTGATAAATGTGGTCAAGTTCCTCAGAAACAAGGAATTAGTTTTAAGAAAGTTAAGGCTTGTTTTGTCTGCAAAAGTACTGACCATTTGAACAAAGATTGTAGCTTTCAATGCAAAAAGAGTCAAGAGCCTAAGCTAAAAATTTGGTCAATACTGGTCAAAAGGTGAACAAACCAGTATGGGATAATACCAAAAGGGTAAATCACAAAAACTTTTCAAATAGTTTTAAATACCCTCATTTAAGTAAGACTTTTGTCTCAGCGGGAGTACTACCAGAACAGTATTTGATTAAACCTGTTAAGCATAATGAGAAAAGAGTAGTTCACACAGTTAGTACTGCTAGGCCTGTTAGTACTGATAGGCCAAGTTTAGGATGTTATAGGCAAATCGTTAGACTGCAAGGCCTGTTTAGTACTATAGCCAAGTGCTAGGCCTGTTAGTACTGTTAGACTATTTGCCCCAAAAATAGCACAAACTAGTGGTGCTATTAGACCAATTTACCCAATATTGGACAATGTAAGACCAAGAGGCTCATATTCACCTATCAAGAGGTCTTACTACACAAAACCAGCTTTTAGACCCAAAGACTTAAAACAAGATGTTAAAACTTTTGGGGTTCAAAATATGACTACTGCTGGGACAAGAGCAGTAGTTAATACTGGTAAGGGTAAGATGGATACTGACCTTAAAAAGTCAAGGTAGGTTTGGAGGCCTAAGGGAAATTACTTGGATCATGTGTCCAAAGACAGTGGATCATTCATGCTCAAGAAGGTTGAGTATGTTGACCCAAAAGGGATTTCCAAGTCTGTAATGGCTTGGATCCCTAAGAGATACTAATTCTCTTACTTTTTGTGCAGGGCAATCCAGAGATCTTGTTACAGGATCATGCAGTGGTGGATAGTGGTTGCTCTAGCCATATGACTGGCAACAAATCTTACCTTTCAGACTATGAAGATTACAATGGAGGCTTTGTGGATTTTGGAAGTGATCCCAAAGGAGGTAAAATCATGGGTAAAGGTAAAATCAAAACTGCTAATTTAGACTTTGATGATGTTTATTTTATATATGAACTTAAGTTTAACCTTTTCTCTGTCTCATAAATATATGACAAGAAAAATAGTGTTCTTTTTACTGAGACTGAATGCCTTATCCTATCTCCTAGCTTTAAACTTCTTGATGAAAGTCAAGTTGTACTTAGAGCTCCTAGAAAGGATGATGTGTACAGCTTGGACTTAAAGAACATTGTTCCCTCTAAAGGTATAACTTATTTATATGAAAATGCAACAGCAGATGAGTTTAATTATAACATAGGAGATTAGGTCATGTGAATTTCAAAAATATAAACAAACTTGTTAAAGGTAACCAAGTTAGAGGCTTACCTTCAAAAGTTTTAGTGAATGACCACACTTGTGTTGCCTACAAGAAGGGTAAGCAACATAAGGCCTCCTGTAAGTCCAAGTTAGAAAGAATCATCAGAAAGCCCCTAGAATTACTTCATATGGACTTATTTGGACCTGTCTCTGTAGAAATTATTAACAAGAAAAGGTACTATTTGGTTATGACTGATGATTTCAGTAGATTTAGTTGGGTATTTTTCTTAGCTACCAAGGATGAAACATCTAAAATCCTTTGTCAATTTATCATAGTCTTAGAAAACCAATTAAATCATAATGTTAAAATCATTAGATGTGATAATGGGACATAGTTTAAGAACCATGCTATGAATGAATTCTGTGCTAAGAAAGGAATAAAAAGGGAGTTTGGTGTGGCTAGAACCCCATAGCAGAATGGTGTTGCAGAAAGGAAAAACAGGACCAAAATTGAGGCTGTTATAACTATGTTAGTAGACTCACTTTTACCTATTCCATTTTGAGCAGAGGTAGTTAATACTGCATGCTATGTATTGAATAGTGTATTAGTGACCAAACCTCAAAATAAGACACCTTATGAACTATTAATAGGTAAATCACCTAGTATTAGTTTTAGGAGACCTTTTGGTTGCCCCTTGACCATTTTAAACACCTTAGATTCCTTGGGCAAATTTGATGGGAAATTTGATGAAGGTTATTTGCTTGGATACTCTACCACTAGTAAAGCCTTTAGAGTATACAACAAAAGGACCAAAAGGGTAGAAGAGAATATGCACATTGATTTTCTTAAAGATCAACCAAATGTGACAGGAACTGGTCCTAATTAGATGTTTGATCTTGATTTTCTAACCAATTCAATGAACTATATTTCTATTAGTGTAGAAAATCCAGTTAATGTGGATGTAGGTACACAAGATTCTTATGTTGCAGGTTCATGAGGAAAAGATAAAGAACCTACTCAGGAACACATACTGCTTTCACTACACCCTCATAAGACAAGGATTCCAGTAGAAGATGTTGCTCCAGCTACACATGAAAAACCTTCTAAAAGTTCTCCTAAAGACAATGATGTACAAGATTCAGAAGATGTTGCTGACAAGGAAGGACAACATAAGATGACAGAAGATGAACAAGTCTTGCATGATGAACTTGAGAAGATGATTGCTTAAGAAGTGGTTGCTAAAGCTCTGGATGATGAAAAAAGACAAGCTTTTGAAGAAGAAAAGAGGAATATTTCATCTCAAAAGAGGGCAGCTCAGGCTACCAATATTAACAAACTTAGTACTGTTAGGTCATCTGTTAGTACTGCTACCACGCCATATGTTAGTGCTGCTAGTACTCCCACAGGTGCAAATGCTGGTGAATCATCATTTGTCTATCTTGAAGGAAAAATACCTATTGATGCATCTACTCTCCCTAATGCTGATTTACCCATTGATCCAAATATGCATGATTTAGAAAATGATTCTGAAGCATTTTCAAATGATGGTATATTCAATAGAGCCTATAATGATGAGAATGTGGGTGCAGTGGCTGATTTCAACAATATGGATGACACCATTAATGTCAGTCCTATTTCCACACTTAGAATTCATAAGGATCATCCAAAAGATTAAATTCTAGGAGATCCTAAGTCAGCAGTTCAAATAAGAGGAAAGATTCAAAAGGATTCTTCAGCACAACAAGCATTGGCGAGCTAAATCTCCAAACAGAATAGAACTAATCACAAAGATCATTAGAACTATTTGTTAGCATTCTTTCTTTCCCAAGAAGACGCAAGAATATATCACAAAAGTTCTGGGCACTAGGTATCCTATCATCAACTGGGAATCAAAATTTTATGATTATGGTCATTTTGGAAGAGAGTTGATTTACTACAGAGTTTTTAGAGCTGATGGAAGTTCAAGGTGGATCAAGACCTTTTCTGAGATGATTAAATTTTTGATAGGATGGATCTGGTTGAAAGACATAGTCCTAGTAATGAAAAAATGTTTGAAACAACACTCCAGAAGGAATTTGATCTACTCTTGGGTGATTTGAGGATTATGTTTGAGTCAAAGGAAGATGATGAACTCTGGAAGAATCAAGAAGAGTGGAAGCTTTAGAGCTGGATATTCTATGAAAACTAGGAGTTCATATTTGAGACTAGAAGATGGTACTGAGATCAATATGCTAGCAGAGAGAAGGTATCCTCTTACTAAAGACACACTTGAGAGGATGTTGGATCTAAGATTGACAGCTAGATATCTGATGATGATACTGTATTTTATTTGCTAGTTTATGTGAGCATAATTGATTGAGTTTGGAGGCCAAGATGGAAGTGAGAAGGATCTTTGAGTGTTGGTTTCAAAACCACACAACAAATGGTCATCAGTTCACCATGTTTAACAAACATAAGAACTGGCTAGTCCATAAGCAAACGGCTTGTGGTAAAGACTTCTCAAATCCGTTTATGGTTGACAATTTACCAAAAATTGTATGGTTCTCAACTAACCTTGCTTCACAGTGAAAAGTTGGCTAGTCCAGGATCAAAAAGTTTCTGGTAAAGACTAATCAAATTTGTTGATAGCTGATAGTTTTCTAAAAACTATATGGTTATCAATGCACCATGTTATAGCAATGAAGCATTGACTAGTCCAAAAGCAAATGGCTTTTGGTAAAGACAAATTAAATCCGTTAATAGTTGATAGTTTACTCAAAACTATAAGGTTATCAATTCACCTTGTTGTTTACAATGAAGAATTGGCTATCCCAGAGCAAACGGCTACTGGTAAAGCAATATCAAATCCGTTAATGGCTGGTAGTTTGCCAAAAACTACAAAGCCAACTTAGTTGGATTTGCTGTGTTGCTGATAAAGAAGGGAAGCTTAAAGAAAATCAAGGTTGTAGAATTAATACTGATCAAGTTCATCAAAATGGAGATTTGAAGAATAGAAGTGTTTAGATACATCCTCCTGGTCTACAAGATATTTACACTAAAGAAACATGAAGTTAAACAAGTTCAACAATCATGTTTAGGGGAGGATTATTAGGAATCATGCATTCCTGACTTAGTACTGTTAGTTATATTAGTTAGTACCGCTAGTTGTAATTTGTACTGACAGTACAAAATGTTAGTACTGATCAGATAGTTAGTACCTAGTAGTATAAAATAGTTTAGTACCGTTATGATATATGCATTGATATATCTTAGGAAGGATATGCATGATCATTGTACGCGTTTTGTAAAGCCCAGTAGGGCTTCCTTCTAGACTATAAAAGAGAGCCCTAGGCATAGTTAGTTAAAAGATAGTTCTCAAACAGGATCAGTAGGAGGAGGGAGAGAGGAGGAGAAAAGAGAGGAGGGGGGGGGTGGGAGGAAGGGAAGAGGTAAGAGGGAGGGGAAGGTAGAGGAGAGGAGGGAGGGGTGAGGAGAGAGGGGGAGGGGGAAGGGTTAGAAGAGGAAGGAGGGGGGGGAGAGAGAGAAGGAGAGAAGGAGAAGAGAAGGAGGAGAGGGAGAAAAGGGAGTAAGGAGAGAGGGGTGTGAGGGAAGGGAAGGGGAGGGGAGAGTAGATGGGGAGGAGAGGGAGGGGGAGTAGAGAGAGGGAGGAGGGGGGAGAGAGAAGAAGGAAGAGGAGGGAGAGGAGGGAGGGGGAAGTTAGGGAGGGGAGGGAGGAGAGAGAGAGAGGAGGGAGAAGAGGGGGGAGGAGAGAGGAAGGGGGAGGGTGGAGGGTAGAGGGGTGGGAGGGAAGAGGAGAGGATAGAGGAGGAAGAGAGGGGAGGTAGAGAGGAGAGGAAGAAGGGGAAATGGAGAGGGGGTCGATTACAATCATAGTTTTGTAATCTGTAACCTAGGCAGATTCAAGTTATAATATAAAGTTCTTTTGTGATTCCTTAATATGTTCTTCTAGCATTATTGGATAAAGTTTTTTCCGCATAATCAATAGTGTTCAAATCAGAGTTTCATTATTGTTGCTTTAGAATTATTTAAAGGAATAAGCCCTTTGCAAGCTAAAGGTTAAGATCTATTCAGTAAACGATCCAACATGGCTACTCTGTGTGCTAAGATTAGGACGATAGGGCAGTCCGAGGGTTCTTTGTAACCGTATGAGGGATGGGAGACAGACTCGTATCAAGATTGAGCGTCAGTTGGCTTCGGTTCAGGAGTCCCACTGTCAGGACCGAGAGGACTTCAAGAAACTCAAGGATTTCATGACCAGTCAGAGTGGATATCGCTCATAGATATGCTGCTTCACGATCTATGTATTGACTAGTATTGGAGATTGTTAGTGTTAAGAAACCATGTAGTCTTTTGGTGGGAAAACAATGAAATCAATTATCTATCAAATTAAGGGGTTATGAAAATTTCGGCAATTTTACTTTAATTTTCCATTTATTTATGCAAACCACTCCCTTGAGCATTATAACTTTATAAAACATTTCACTATCACATGATAAACTATTTTACTATCGTTGGAAAATTATTTCACTAACATTTTATAAACTACCTTACAATCATTTTACCATCACCTTATAAACTATCTCGTTATTGATTCACAAAATAATAAACTACATTGCTTTCATCATATAAACTATTATTTTGCACTATTTTGATGAAAATGAGCATCGCATCGTTAGCCCTCAAATATACATAGCCTGATCACCTATGTATAATTCAGGAAGTACCATGCCATGATGAGAAGTAGTCACCTTAAAACTTTTGTCAAAATCAATTTTCTATTTATATTCTTGAAAAGCAAAATTTTGTATACATATTCATAAAACGTGTTTACTTCAGGAAACCGAATTGGTAACCATAGCAACTAGATTGACCTTTACGCCACCTTACTATATAAAGTCGACATCATCTCTCACCAAATCCTAAAAGTCTTCATGGTATAAACAAGGAGTTAAAAGCATTAAGATAACAAAGATTGATTAGCGCATATTAGAAGGATTAAGATAAGTATCCACCCCACTTCACCAACACCACTCCGGAAGGCAACTCAAACTGAATTTCAGGACGAAATTCTTTTAACACGGGGAGACTATAACAATCCATAATTTCAGGCCCTTTTACGACAATAAATATTCAACTATTTATTTTAAACTTTTACACGTTTACTTTTAATTTCAACCGTTTAGTTAAATCACGTAAACTAAACATCAACAATCAACGTAAACCGACATCAAACAAATAAAATTTTACGTCAAACAAGTGTTATATTATTTTTATGAAAATAATTTATAATTTTTCATATTTTATTTTTATACGTTACGTAAAACGTTTACTTTTCACACTTTGAAACCTTTTTGCATGCATGTAAACCATTCTACCTTTCTACATTTAATCAAATACCCACAATTATACCCAATGCCTAAAAATTATATAATTCATACACATAAACTCCACCAATGCCGCCCCTATGTATATACATACACATCAAATCAATACCATCTTACAAGTATATACACAAAATCAAATACCAAATAATGCATTAAGTAGTATAAACTACCAACTAGTTGAATTATTTTCCTACTCCTCTTACATAAGTTCTTACACAAGAAATCCTCCATACTTTTCTTACAAAGCCCACTCCCCTTTTCCTAATTATCATGAATTAGATGTTAAATGGTTTCCTAGATATTTTGTGTATAAAAGGAACAACAACTAGCTCTTACTTCTCATTTCCCACACTTACAAAAATTCAATAAATCTCCCTTTTCATTCATAAAAACCTACGGCTCAAAATTTATTTAGAAAAGTTTTTATAGTTTTCATTTCTACATTATTTCAAGCATACAAGGGATTAAGAGGTTTTATCTGAAGTGTTTCTAGTGTTTTTACAAGCAAAGATACAATTATAAACCCAAAGGGGTTTTTCAAGAATAACAAGTTAGGGTTTGGTTTTTTATAAGGATTTTGGGTTGAAGTTAGGATTTGATTTGTGTTCATCTTCTACTTTCAATTATACAAGGTCTATATCTCATCTCTACACTTTTATAATTATTTCATTCATTTACTTACATATTTATTATCTTGTTAAATCACCATCTAGTTATTATTTTATAAAGTTTATAAAATAAAACAAGTTTATACATAATCAAGAAAATACATATTCATGGTGAAAAGATGTTTAAAATATGTTAGAATGTAAGAACATATTTTATATGGTATATTACAAGTGTTGGGTAATTTATATAATTAATTGTTATAAATTTATTTATATAGTTTTATAATAAATAATTATCTAGATATTTTATTTGGACAAAATAATGTTACATAAAATAAAATGGAATGAAAATAGGATTAAAATATACAAATGATGTTGTATTAGTTAAGTTAAAAGATTTGTAATATTTACAACATGGAAAAATTTATAAAAACAAGTTTTATTTTTGGGACATAATGTATATTCTGTAAAGACACGAATTTTTATGCAAATTTTAGACTTGATATTAAAATAGTACTTTTCAAGATGACTCCGTGCATTATAAGGGTAACCGAAAAACGATGTATAACGAAATAGATATGAATTTTACGAGATTTCGGTAATTATATATATATAAAAGTGTTTTTATATGAAACACTTTATATCTACTGTTTCTTCTCAGATTTTTATACAATTTATAAACCTAAGATTAAGATAGATCATCTCGACACGATTTCGAATATATAAAGAACTCGAAAAAGGGATTTAAAACGAAAAAGTTATGAATTTTTAAAGATTTCAAAACTATATATTATTTTCACAGCTTTTATAAAGCTGTGAAAAACTGCGAGAAAGCTGTGAACTTTGAAATCGGTGTTTTTGAGGGCTTTCGGGTCTGATTCGGCTAAAGTGTAAAACTACAAACTTGTTCGGAATGATGTTTTACTAAACCCGTTAAGTTTTCAGAACCTAGAAGTGTATAAATATTGAACTAGAAATTATAAGAGCTAGTTAACTTTATTTTCCTGACATAAATGGTGTTGGTTCGTTTGGACTATAAAAACTTTAGGAAATATTTTAGCATTACTTGTATAATATTTATACGCGGTTTAAAACCTTATAAATATTATTTTATAAAACATTTGAACTATATATCGTAACACTTTAAAATAAGTAAAAAAACTAAATCAAGAGAAATGATATGTAATTAATGTACAGTTATTGAGAAAATGTTTCTCGAAGACCATATACTTGGACATAAATATTAGCGCGACTTAAAAATTGTTTCAACTTTAATAAATAAACAAAAAAACTATTAGGTGGTTATATAACTCTATAATGTTATAATTGTTGAATTTTATTTCCAGTACACTATACGCATAACGACCTATAAAATAATTAGGTTTTGCCATTCGGATCACACGTGACGTTTCACTTATTTGATTTTCTATAATCAACACATTTTACTTGAGGTGAGTTTCATGTCCCCTATTTTATTTCTTTATAACTCTTTTAGGGGAGAATACATGCGCATTTACAAAGTTTACATACTTGTTCTCATAACTTATTTACATACACGTTTACAAACTCGTTTACATACTTATTACAAACTCGTTACACACTCATTTTCATATCTCGCGGTGGGATACATTACTTGTTTTCACTTATAGACGCAACACCTTTACTTTTATTCAAATGATTACGAATTAGCTTAAGTGGCATGAACTGTTAATTACAGTGGGTAGGCGCGAATGTTATAAAATAGATCTATTTGAGATTGACATCCCCGTTCGGGTGAGTAGCGCTCACTAGTTCGATGAATTAAACTAACGGACGTATACCATGTCAGAACATTGAACTACATTCACATGAACACTTATAATGCCTGAAAAGATTGACATACATACAAGTCGGAGCCTCAGTGTTATAAACTTAGTGCAGTCCTAATCACATTTTCGTAACTATTGTATATGTTACAACGGTCACACACACTTTATAAATCTTTGATTTCAATATTTATACTTACGTTTTCGTGACTATTGTATAGGTTACAATGGTCATACACACTTTATGAATCATTGATCCAACATTTACATATACATAAATCTTTATGTTGACACTTTTAAGCATGTATTTCTCAGGTGAATAAGGTGCTTGACTTAGCTGATGTGCATTGGAGTCTAGACTTTTCAAGAATACATTCATGGATTTCTACAAATCAAATCTCATTGTATTATTTTATGCTTTTCATTATGATGCAAACTTCGGGACAAATGTTATATCAAGTTCAATTTCAAGAAAATCAATGAGATTGCTTTTCAAATGACTCATTTAGAGGTCGTTCTATTGTATCTTGTGCTATTGTATTATGAAGTAACGCTCCTGGACATAATTCCACTGCGGCCCAATTTAGGGGTATTACAACTATGACATGTTCATGTTGGAGATGGGATTTGATAGACATTCCTTGTAAGCATGTTGTTGTAGCTTGTTAGAATATAGCTATGAATGATCGAGCGACACCACCCCCAGAAGAGTGGGTAAATCCTTGTTATTGGTTGACTACATGGAGGGGAACATACTCTCACAAGGTACAACCTATTTATGAGACCAAGTACTGGGCGAAGTCCACATGTCCAACAACACTTTTGCCACCTAAGCATCATGTCCAAGTAGGCCGACCAATGAAGAAAAGAAAGAGGTCCAAACATGAGGATGAACTATTTGTGAAAGACGGTAAACTAAGCATGAAAGAAAGAATCATTACATGTCAATTCTGTGGAAACACTGGACACAATCAGGCTGCATGCAAAGGACATGTTGGGAATTATATTGATTTGATGATACAAAACAATGATACAAAATAATGAAACAAGAAAGAAACAAAAGGAAAACAAAAGGATCAAAGTCGTCAGATTGGAATTCTACAAGATGTAGGAGTACATGAAGATTTTAAAAGATTTGGTCAAAGATATGAAGATAAATATTAGGAAGATTTGTTTCCTAATACAATTAGTTTTCCTTGTAAAGTCTTATGGACTCTATTATATAAAGAGATTCATAGGCATAGTTTTTAGTATCCCTGGGTGTGAAAAACGTGTGTGTATAGAAAGTGTTAAAGATGTAGACGTCTAGTTGTGTTGGTGTAGCCCCAAGGTATCAAGGTTTCCTTGAACCCTGTTAGATTGTAACCGTTAGATACTGATCTTTAAGAATATGGGCCTCGAGTGGTAACGTATGAATTAAAACCTTATTTATAACAATGTTTCTTTGTTGAATTATACTGCCTTGTTAATATTCATCATAAGATTTATTCTAAAACAACTAAGAAGCCTTAAACGATCTAGAACCTATCATGTTATTTAGGTTCTATCAGGTGGTATCAGATCCACGGGGCTCTTGATCTAGGATCTACAAGGTTTAAAGAAAGTAAAGAAGTTCGTGTTTATTTTTTGGTTTTCGATGGACAGCAAATTCGGTAACATTAGGGTTTTGTTATAAACCCTAATTCGGTAAAGCTTTTGGTTACACGAATTCAAGGTTTTTCTTAATAAGGGTTTCATGTTCTTGGTTCGTGATTCAAACTTGAGTTCGTTTGGTTAACACTGTTACATCGCGACAAGAAATCAGAAGACACAAGGTTATATTAATTCTTGTCGTTGTCTGCTTCAAGCCGAATGAATATCTTTTTTGAAGAATATAAGCGCACGAAAGGTCTAATGAGATAAGTTTATTATATTTAGTACCCACTGATGCATATTGGTTGATTACTTTATTTTCATTGTTTACTTTGGTCCGATAGGTAGTTTGGCCAAATTGAAAAAGTGTGGCAAATAAATAAAATTATTACTTGTTTATAGTTATGTTAGTGGGACGGTGGTATAGGCAAGTGGAAGATAGATTAAATTTGGTTTATATTTGTTTACACGTCATGATTGATCAGAATTTAGATATTATTGAGTCAGTGGCATATTGGATTTGGCGAATAAAGCCTACGATTCTGTAGGTGACATAACATATCTCTTTTTCACGATCTCTTATATTAGACTCAAATCATCCTTGTCTTTTCCTCGCTCATACCTGCCGAGTTGGCCTTAGAATTTTGATTTTGGATGGAACAGATTTTGGTTTAAAAGTGTTTGCCACTGTTTTGGTTATTTGGTTTTGGACTTCTAATATTTGAATTAGGCTTTGACTACGTAGCTATTAAATCGCAACAAGGATTATTGATGATTGGTTTTGACGCAAGGATTTTTAAAGTTTTAAGGTTTCATTTTTCATGATATGGATTTTTCTTCACTAACAGATAAAAAAGTATAAGAAAATTTTTGTTTGTATGAACAATACTGGGGGTTCATTTGACGTGGAAGCTTTTCAATCAAGGATGAATCAACAGAACTTAAGGAGTATGCTGCTAGTCATGGGGGGTTGATACTTCATGCAACGATAAACCCTAGCGAATATTAGGGTTTAAGGAGTATGTAGCATGTTGATATTGCTATCTTTGGTGATTCGGTATATATTTGAGAACTAGTCTGACCTAATCTTGTATAAGGTTGCAGCATTTTCAAGGAAGGGTTGAAGGTTTGTGAATACTGTCGTGTTTTCCACAGCAAGAATATTGCAAGTAGTTTGTGATATCCTTTGACGTGGGCAAAGAGATAAGTTTCGTGTTTGATAAGTAGCACATTGATACTGCTGATTCGTGATTGTAAGACAAGATTTAGTGCTGCCAATAGAGATTAATGTTGTCAACAAAAAGTTAATGCTGCCATGGAAAGTTAGTGCTGCTAATAGCAGTTACTACTGCTAGTAATAAAAGCAATTAGTTACTACTGTTTAGGCTTCAAAGGATTTAATGTTGCTAGCTTCATCCGATATCGGGTAACACATAATTTTTGGTTCTCGGCTGGGTATAAGATCTTGGACTAACAGGAAAGTTTTTTGTTTTAAAAAATGTTCTTAAAGCGTTTAAAAGGCCTTAGTTTTTTGATTTTTGAATTATTTGGTTACGGAGATGATTGTTTATTACTTATTTGACGATGAAGTTAGAAATTATTGGTATGGTGTTTCTTGATCATATCTTAAAAATTATCTGGCAAAACTTTTAAAAGAGAACTTGTTGTGCATATATGGTGTTATGAGACTTGCAAAATCTAGCGAATGAGTGATTTCACTTATGTGGCTCAATGCGCAATTTGCTAACCACTTAAGGATTACGTTGTTGTGCTTAGTGTCTCATTGAAAATGAGGATTTTGTCAAGAGATTGCGGTCTACTCATACATAGCACGTATGAGTTTGGAGTCACGTGGATAGTACAAAGACATAAGATACAAGTTTGGGTTATTCTACTTCTACATCAAATTTGTTATACTGAGTTTCTCCATCAGTAATCCTTACAAAGGAGCCTAAGAATTTGAAGATTCAAGAGAAGGTTAAAACATATTGAGGTTTGCAGGGGAAGCTTATGACAAAGTTCTTAACCATCAAGATAAAAAAAAAATATT
Source organism: Tanacetum coccineum (assembly GCA_026074375.1). Classification (NCBI taxonomy): domain Eukaryota; kingdom Viridiplantae; phylum Streptophyta; class Magnoliopsida; order Asterales; family Asteraceae; genus Tanacetum; species Tanacetum coccineum. The sequence goes on along the minus strand of BQNB010031522.1, from coordinate 21,408 downwards.
CATGCACCACTTGAGGATAAGGTTTTTTATACTAGCAAGCTAAGTCATTATTACTACTTTGAGTTTAAGTTTCTACTGCTTTAAATTCATTATTCTTATAGCGTCATGGAGGTAATTTGAGTCATTGGAAGTGCTGTATTAGGGTAGTTGTGATATAAGATTTAACATAGTAAAGATCCAAGTTGCATATCTTCGCAAGACCCCTATTTGATGATTACAAAACCAACATCTTGATCTTCCATGAATGAAACAATCTTCCTCTTAAATCGAAATCTCCATGCCACCACATTTAATAAGTTTCAAATCATATCTCTGTAATCTTCTTCCCCTTTTTGTAGTCATCCAATAGGGGTCTTGCGAAGATATGCAACTTGGATCTTTACAACTGTAAATCATATATCACACTACCAATCCAGCCTTCCAATGACTCAAATTACCCTCCATGACGCATAATAAGAATAATGAATTTAAGCAGTAGAAACTTAAACTAGCAGTAGTAATAATGACTTAGCAGTAGTAATAAAAACCTTCTCCTTAAGTGGTGCATGAATATATCCTGATGGTTAAACACTTTGTCAATAAGCTTCCCCTAAAACCAATATGTTAACCATCTCTTGAATCTTCAAATTCTGTAGGCTCTTTGTAATGATTACTGATGGAGAAAACTCAGTATAACAAATTTGATGTAGAAGTAGAATAACCCAAACTTGTATCTTATGTCTTGTACTATCCACGTGACTCCAAACTCATACGTGCTATGTATGAGTAGACCGCAATCTCTTGACAAAATCCTCATTTTCAATGAGACACTAAGCACAACAACGTAACTCCTTTAAGTGATAGCAAATGTGCGCATTGAGCACCATAAGAGAAATCACACATTGCTAGATTTTGCAAGTCTTCATCAACACCATATAAGCACGAACAAGTTATCTTTAAAAGTTTTGCCAGATAACTTTTAAGATATGATAAGAACACATACCCAAGTAATTCTACTTCATCGTCAAATGAGTCATAAACAATCATCTCCGTAACCAATTAATTCAAACAATCAAAAAAACAAGCCTTTTAAACGTTTAAGAACATTTAAACCAAAACTTCCTGTTCAGTCCAAGATCTTAACCCAGCCGAGAACCAAAAATTATGTGTTACCCGATATCGGATGAAGCTAGCAACATTAAATCCTTTGAAGCCCAAACAGTAGTAACTAATTGCTTTTATTACTAGCAGTAGTAACTGCTATTAGCAGCACTAACTTTCCATGGCAGCATTAACCTTTTGTTGACAACATTAATCTCTATTGGCAGCACTAATCTTGTCTTACAACTACGAACCAACAGTATCAATGTGCTCTATATCCAAACACGAACACTTCTCTCTTTGCCCACCTCTAAGGATACACAAACCACTTGCAAGATTTCTTGCTAAAAACACGACAGTATATACAAACCTTCAACCTTCCTTCGCAACCTGCTGCACCTTCCACAAGATTAAGGTCAGCCTCGTTTCTCAGTATATACTGAATCACCAAAGATAGCAATATCAACATGCTACATACTCCTTAAACCCTAATATTCGCTAGGGTTTATCGTTGCATGAAGTATCAACCCCCCTATGACTAGCAGCACACTCCTTAAGTTCTGTTGATTCATCCTTGATTGAAAAGCTTCCACGTCAAATGAACCAATATTGATCATACAAACCAAAAACGTGAAATCCATATCATGAAAAACGAAACCTTAAAACTTTAAAAATCCTTGCGTCAAAACCAATCATCAATAATCCTTGTTGCGATTTAATAGCTACGTAGTCAAAGCCTAATTCAAATATTAGAAGTCCAAAACCAAATAACCAAAACAGTGGCAAACACTTTTAAACCAAAATCTGTTCCATCCAAAATCAAAATTCTAAGGCCAATCGAGACAGGAACGAGCGAGAAAGACAAGGATGATTTTAAGTCTAATATAAGAGATCGTGAAAAAGAGATCTGTTATGTCACCTACAGAATCGTAGGCTTTATTCGCCAAATCCAATATGCCACTGACTCAATAATATCTAAATTCTGATCAATCATGACGTGTAAACAAATATAAACCAAATTTAATATATCTTCCACTTGCCTATACCACCTTCCCACTAACATAACTATAAACAAGTAATAGGGTTTTTTTTATTTATTTGCCACACTTTTTCAATTTGGCCAAACTACCAATCGGACCAAAGTAAACAATGAAAATAAAGTAATCAACCAATATGCATCAGTGGGTACTAAATATAATAAACTTATCTCATTAGACCTTTCGTGCGCTTATATTCTTTAAAAAAATAAATCATTCGCATAAGCAACAACGTCAAGAAATAATAAACCTCGTGTCTTCTGATTTCTTGTCGCGATGTAACAGTGTTAACCAAACGAACTCAAGTTTGAATCACGAACCAAGAACATGAAACCCTCATTAAGAAAAACCTTGAATTCATGTAACCAAAATCTTTACCGAATTAGGGTTTATAACAAAACCCCAATGTTACCGAATTTGTTGTAGATCCTAGATCAAGAGCCCCGTGGATCTGATACCACCTGATAGAACCTAAATAACATGATAGGTTCTAGATCGTTTAAGCTCTAGTTTATTTAGAACTAATCTAGGATGATTAATAACAAAGGAGAAATATTCAAACAAAGAATCATTGTTACTAAACAAGGTTTTACATTCATACGTTACACTCCAAGCCCCAATTTTATATGATCAATATAGAACGGTTACAATCTAACAGGTTCAAGGAAACCTTGATACCTCGGGGCTACACCAACACAACTTAGACATCTACATCTTTAACACTTTGTGTACATATACGTTTTTCACACACAGGGATACTAAAAACTATGTCTATAGATCCCTTCATATAATAGAGTCCATAAGACTTTACAAGGAAAACTAATTGTATTAGGAAATGAATCTTCTTAATATTTATCTTCATATCTTTGACCAAATCTTTTAGAATCTTCATGTACTCCTACATCTTATAGAATTCCAATCTGACGACTTTGATCCTTTTGTTTTTGTTTTGGTTTTTTCTTGTTTCATTATTTTTTATCATTGTTTTGTATCATCAAATCAATATAATTCCCAACATGTCCTTTACATGCAGCCTGATTGTGTCCAGTGTTTCCACAGAATTGACATGTAATGATTCTTTCTTTCATGCTTAGTTTACCGTCTTTCACAAATAGTTCATCCTCATGTTTGGACCTCTTTCTTTTCTTCCTTGGTCGGCCTACTTGGACATGATGCTTAGGTGGCAAAAGTGTTGTTGGACATGTGGACTTCGCCCAGTACTTGGTCTCATAAATAGGTTGTACCTTGTGAGAGTATGTTCCCCTCCATGTAGTCAACCAATAACAAGGATTTACCCACTCTTCTGGGGGTGGTGTCGCTCGATCATTCATAGCTATATTCTAACAAGCTGCAACAACATGCTTACAAGGAATGTCTATCAAATCCCATCTCCAACATGAACATTGACCATCTAATATACAACACCAACCAAAGTTCCCTCAGAGACTTATGTCAGGAGGCGTTACATCATAAAACAATATGGTCACAAGATACCATAGACCGCCCACAAAAGAGAACGATTGAAACGTAATCTCATTGATTTCATAAATAAAACATAAATAACAATAGTTCCGAAGAATTTGCCATTCAAAATGAAAAGCATAAAATAATACAATGAGATTTGATTTGTAGAAATCCATGAATGTATTCTTAAAAAGTCTAGACTCCAATGCACATACAAACTTAAGTCCAGCACATATTCACCTGAGAGAACAATGCTAAAAAGTGTCACCTAAAGTTGGAGCGTTCATATGTTTAATGTAATTCTAAAATGTATATCAAAAGGATCATAAAGTGTGTATGACCAATGTAACCTATACAAGTCACAAAAATGTAAGTATAAATATTGAAATCAAAGATTTATAAAGTGTGTGTGACCATTTTAACATATACAATAGTCACGAAAATATGATTACGACTGCACTAAGTTCATAACACTAAGGCTCCGACTTGTATGTATACCAATCTTTCGGCACTGTAAGTGTTCATGTGAATGTAGTTCAATGTTCCGACATGGTATACGTCCGTTAGTTCAATCCGTCGAACTAGTGAGCGCTACTCACCCGAACGGGGATGTCAATCCCAAATAGATCTATTTTATAACATTCACGCCTACCCACCGTAATTAACAGATTCATGCCACTTAAGCTAATTCGTAATCATTTGAATGAAAGTAAAGTTATTGCGTACATAAGTGAAAACAAGTAATGTATCCCTCCGCGAGATATGAAAATGAGTGTGTAACGAGTTTGTAAATGAGTTTGTAAGAGCATAGAAAAAACAAGTTATAAAGGTATCTTGTTAAATAAGTTATGAAGAACAATATGTAAACTATTTTGTAAACGCGCATGTATTCTCCCCCAAAAGAGTTATAAGGAAATAAAATAGGGGACATGAAACTCACCTCAAGTAAAATGTGTTGATTATAGAAAATCAAATAAGTGAAACGTCACGTGTGATCCGAATGCAACCTAATTATTTTATAGGTCGTATGAGTATAGTGTACTTGAAATAAATTCAACAATATAAATTATAGAGTTATATCACCACCTAATAGTTTTTGTTTAATTTATAAATGTTGAAACAATATTTAAGTCGCGCTTGATATTTAATGTCCAAGTATATGTCTTCGAAACATTTTCTAATAACTGTAACATTAATTACAATCATTTCGCTTGATTTAGTATTTTTATTATTTTTAAAGTGTTACGATATATACTTCAAGTGTTTTATAAAATAATATTTATAAGGTTTTAAACCGCGTATAAATATTATACAAGTAATGCTAAAATATTTCCTAAAGTTTTTATAATCCAAACGAACCAACACTATTCATGTCAGGAAATAAAGTTAACTACCTGTATAATTACTAGTTAATATATACACAATCTAGTTCTCGAAAACGTTGATGTTATATAAAACATAATTCCGAACAATTTGTAGTTTTACACTTTAGCACGAATCGGACCTGAAAGCCTCAAAAACAAACCGATTTTCAAAGTTCACATTTCTCGTAGATTTTATCACACTTTATAAAAGCCGAGAAAATAAATATATATTTTTGAAATCTTTAAAAATTCATAATTTTCTCATTTTAAATCCGTTTTTCGAGTTCTTTATATATTTGGAATCGCGTCGAGATGATCTATCATAATCTTATGTTTATAAACTGAATAAAAATCTTAGCAGAAACAGTAGATACAAATTGTTTTATATAAAAACACTTTTATATATATTTAATTACCGAAATCTCGTAAAATTCATATCTATTTCGTTATACATCCGTTTTTCGAGTTCCTTATATGCACGGAGTCATCTTGAAAAGTACAATTTTAATATTAGGTCTAAACTTTGCATAAAAATTCGTTTCTTTACAGAATATACATTCTGTCCCAAAAATAAATTTATAAAACTTGTTTTTATAAATTTTTCCATGATATAAATATTACAAGTCTTCTAAAATAACTAATACAACATCATTTGTATATTTTAAATCCTCTAATTTATTTCCATTTATTTTATGTCCATTATGTCCAAATAAAATATCTAGAATAATTATTTATTTATAAAACTATATAAATAAATTTATAACAATTAATTATATAAATTACCCAACACTTGTAATATACCATATAAAATATGTTCTTACATTCTAAAATATTTTAAACATCTTTTCACCATGAACATGTATTTTCTTGATTATGTATAAACTTGTTTTATTTTATAAACTTTATAAAATAATAACTAGATGGTGATTTAACAAGATAATAAATATGTAAGTAAATGAATGAAATAATTATAAAAGTGTAGAGATGATGATAGACCTTGTATAATTGAAAGTAGAAGATGAACACAAATCAAATCCTAACTTCAACCCAAAATCCTTATATAAAACCCTAACTTTTTATTCTTGAAAACCCTTGTTTATACTTGTATCTTTGCGTATGCACAAAAGATTCCAAATGAGCTCCATGGGTGAACTCACTTTCTTTTTGGGACTTCAAGTGAAGCAAAAACCTGATAGAATCTTTATTAGTCAGGACAAGTAGGTAGCTGACATCCTTAAGAAGTTTGATTTTTAGTCCATCAGAACAGCTACTACTCCTATTGAGTCTAATAAGCCACGGGTCAAGGATGAAGATGGTGAAGATCTGGATGTACATGTCTATAGATCTATGATTGGTTCCCTAATGTATTTGACTGCATCAAGGCCATACATCATGTTTGCTGTTTGTGCCTGTGCTAGATTTCAAATCACTCCGAAAGCTTCACACTTAAATGCAATAAAAAGGATTTTTAGATACCTCAAACATCAACCCAAATTAGATTTATGGTATCCTAGGGATTCACCTTTTGAACTAGAAGCTTTCTCAGACAGTGACTATGGAGAAGCCAGCCTTGACAGAAAATTAACAACAGGTGGCTATCAATATCTTGGTAGAAGATTGATATATTGGCAATGCAAGAAGCAGACTATTGTGGCAAATTCTACTACTAAGGCAGAATATGTTGCGGCTGCTAACTGTTGTGGGCAAGTACTATGGATACAGAATTAGATGATGGATTATGGTTTTAATTTCAGGAACACCAGAATCCATATTGATAATGAGAGCACTATAGGTGTTATCAAGAATCCTGTTGCTCATTCTAGGAAAAAGCATATCGAAATTTGATTTCATTTTATTAGAGATTGCTATGAGAAAAGACTGATAGAAGTTATCAAGATTTACACAGACTCTAATGTTGCAGACCTTCTTACCAAAGGATTTGATGTCACAAGATTTAACTTTTTGGTAGTTAGCATTGGGATGTTAAATTTGTAACCACAATTGAAGGGGTCACATTCCCAGATTTTTTTTACCCTTTTTAACCATAAAAGAGAAAACCTTAGTAGTCAAAGCATTAATAGGGAAGTGGTCTAAGGGGACAGGCACATTCTTGAGTTGGTTAGTCAAAAATACTGGAATAAACCTTGGGTACATGACAAACTTCTTCTTTGCATCTAAATGCCTCATCATACCATCAAAAATTAGTTTTGAAAAATTATAAACTTGATTAGTGGCCAAACATATTACAGCAGTTGCAATATTTGTGGGTATTTGATCCCAAGATGTGCTTTTTGAGCTTAAACAATGAATGATGGTATGAAACAAAAATTTCCATTGAGGAGAGAATAGTCCTTTATTAAAAGTAAGTGTGTTCAAATCTCCCTCATACCCCATCAATTGTATGGTATCAAATATAGCCTGGTTTGATAACACATCAATCCCAGCAGCATCATTAAATTGAAGATCACTTCTAATTGATGCTTCTGAGATTGAGACAGGCTTGCCAGCAACTGTGGCAGTAATATACCTAACATTGTTGATTGTTTTGGATTTAGCAGTCATCCAAAACTGTTCAACAAACGTAGTAGAGACAACAGGACTTACAGTGAGAGCATAGTGAATTGAGCTGCGTGTAAGGAAGTCTATGATCTCATGAAATTCAGCATTCCCATCTGTCTTTTCTAAGTAGGCGACCATGTTGTGCTTAGGACAGGATTCAAGAGTTGCCATAATCGATGAATTGATGGTTGTCGGTGATGAAAAGATTAGGGTTTGTAAACGAGAGCGATTAAGAAATCTTAGGTGAAGAAAGTATGCAATTGAGATGGGTTTATATAGGTTGAGCAAACCCAAGATCAAAGAAACTGTGCAATTTACACTTTAGACCCCTAGCGGTATTTTCTCCAATGGCTATTCAGCGGTACAAACTTTGCCCATCGGTACCAACTTTAAGCCTGGCGGTACTAACTTTTAGGTAACCAAAATTAACCAAAACTAGCAGTACTAACTAACTTAGTACCATATGAAGAGCCTTAAAAAATAAACCAAACTGCATTATAAGGCGTTGCACTCAATTTAAACATAATAATGATCTGTAGATATCTTCGAGCAGTACTAAGTAAGCCTTGCGGTATTAATTCTAGTACTAGCAGTATAAAGTGTCTGCAGTAATATGAACTAATCTGAGTACCACATCTAACCTTGAATCCTTATACCAAAGAGTATAGTGAACCCCAAATGAACATCATAGCCATCTCCTATTCTTAGAATTTATCTACAACATGTATAACAAATATCTTGCCTCCCCTTAATTGTGGTTACAAATTTAACATCCCAATGCTAACCACCAAAAAGTTAAATCTTGTGACATCAAATCCTTTGGTGAGAAGGTCTGCAACATTAGAGTCTATGTGAATCTTGATAACTTCTATCAGTCTTTTCTCATAGCAATGTCTGATAAAATGAAATTAAAACCATAATCCATCATCTGATTTTGTATCCATAGTACTTGCCCACAACACTTAGCAGCTGCAACATATTCTGCCTCAGTAGTAGAATTTGCCATAATAGTTTGCTTCTTGCATTGCCAAGATATCAATCTTCTACCAAGAAATTGACAGCCACCTATTGTTGATTTTCTATCAAGGCTGGCTCCTCTATAGTCACTGTCTGAGAAAGCTTCTAGATCAAAAGGTGAATCCCTAGGATACCATAAACCTAATTTGGGTTGATGTTTGAGGTACCTAAAAATCCATTTTACTACATTTAAGTGGGAAGCTTTTGGAGTGACTTGAAATCTAGCACAGACACAAATAGCAAACATGATGTCTGGCCTTGATGCAGTCAAATACATCAGGGAACCAATCATAGATCCGTAGACATGTACATCTACATCTTTACCATCTTCATCCTTGATCAGTGGCTTATTAGACTCAATAGGAGTAGAGGCTATTCTGATAGACCAAAAATCAAACTTCTTAAGGATGTCAGCTACATACTTGTCCTGACTAATAAAGATTCCATCAGGTTGTTACTTCACTTGAAGTCCTAAAAAGAAAGTGAGTTTACCCATGGAGCTCATTTGGAATCTTTTGTGCATACAATCTTTAAACTCTGTACACAAAGACTTCTTTGTAGAGCCAAAAATAATGTCATCTACATACACTTGGACTAACATAATGTCACTTTTTTTCTTCTTGATAAACAATATTTTGTGGATGGTACCTCTACTGAAACCATTTTCCATCAAAAAAGAAGAAAGTGTCTCATACCAAGCTCTAGGGGCTTGATGAAGACCATAAAGAGCTTTAATTATCTTATAGACTTTATTTGGATGAGCAGGATCAACAAAGCCTAGAGGTTGATGGACATACACCTCCTCTTCAATAGCGCCATATAGAAATGCACTTTTATCATCCATTTGGTAGACAGTAAATCCCATGTATGATGCAAAGGCTAAAAATAACCTGATTGCCTCTATCCTGACAACAGGTGCAAAAACCTCATCATAATCAATTCCTTCCTCCTGTCTAAACCCTTGTGCTACAAGCCTAGCTTTGTTTTTCACAACAATAATTCTCTCATCCCTTTTATTCTTGAAGACCCACTTTGTGCCAATTGCCTTTCTCCCAGATGGCAAATCAACAAGTATCCAAACCTTTTGTAATTTGAACTACCGTAATTTCTCTTGCATTGCTTCAACCTAACTTTCATCTTGTAAGGCATGTGATATATTCTTGGGTTCTTCTTGGGAGAGAAAGCATGCTAACAAACAGTTTTGATGATCTTTGTGATTAGTTCTATTCTGTTTGGAGATGTAGCTCACCAATGCTTGTTGTGCTAAAGAATCCTTTTGAATCTTTCCTCTTGTTTGAACTGCTAACTTAGGATCTCCTAGAATTTGATCTTTTAGATAATCCTTATGAATTCTAAGTATAGGAATAGGACTGACATTAATGGTGTCATCCATATTGTTAAAATCAGCCACTGCACCCACATTCTTATCATCATAGGCTCCATTGAATATGCCATCATTTGAAAAAGCATTAGAAGCATCTTCTAAATCAGCCATATTTGGATCAATGGGTAAATCAGCATTAGGGAGAGTAGATGCATCAATAGGTATTTTTCCTCCAAGATAGACAAATGATGATTCACCAGCATTGGCACCTGAGGGAGTACTAGCAGTACAAACATATGGTGTGGTAGCGGTACTAACAGATGACCTAACAACACTAAGTTTGCTAGTACTGGTAGCCTGAGCTACCCTATTTTAAGATGCAATATTCCTCTTTTCTTCTTCGAAAGCTTATCTTGTTGCATCATCCAGAGCTTTAGCAATCACTTCTTGAGTAATCATCTTCTCAAGATCATCATGCAAGACTTGTTCATCTTTTGTCATCTGATGTTGTCCTTCCTTCTTAGCAACATCTTCTGAATCCTGTACATCATTGACTTTAGGAGTGCTTTCAGAAGGGTTTTCATGTGCAGCTGGAGCAACATCTTCTACTGGAATCCTTGTCCTATGAGGGTGGAGTGGAAGCAGGTGGTATTCCTGAGTAGGTTCTTTATCTTTTCCTGATGAACCTACAACATAAGAATCTTGTGTACCTACATTCATATTCACCTGATTTTCTACACTAACAGGAATATAGTTCATTGAATTGGTTAGAAAATCAAGATCAAACATCTAATTAGGACCAGTTCCTGCCACATTTGATTGATCTTCTAGAAAAATAATGTGCAGATTCTATTCTACTCTTCTGATCCTTTTATTGTATATTCTAAAAGCTTTACTTGTGGTAGAGTATCTAAGCAAATAACCTTCATTAGATTTCCCATCAAAGTTGCCCAAGTAATCTAAGGTGTTTAAAATGGTCAAGGGGCACCCAAAAGGTCTCATAAAACTAATACTAGGTGAGTTACCTATTAATAGTTCATAATGTGTCTTATTTTGAGGTTTGGTTACTAATACCCTATTCAGTACATAGCAGGCAGTATTTACTGCCTCTGCCCAAAACATGATAGGTAAAAGTGAGTATGCTAACATAGTTCTAGCTGCCTCAATTAGGGTCCTATTTTTCCTTTCTGCAATACCATTTTGCTATGGAGTTCTGGCCACACTAAACTCCCTTTTTATTCCTTTCTTAGCATAGAATTCATTCATAGCATGGTTCTTAAACTTTGTCCCATTATCACATCTAATAATTTTAACATTATGATTCAATTCGTTTTCTAAGCCTATGATAAATTTACAAAGGATTTCAGATGTTTCATCCTTGGTAGCTAAGAAAAATACCCAACTAAATTTGCTGAAATCATCAGTCATAACCAAACAGTACCTTTTTTGTTAATACTTTCTATAAAGACATGTCTAAATAAGTCATATGAAGTAATTCTAGGGGCTTTTTGATGATTCTTACTAACTTGGCCTTACATGAGGCCTTATGTTGCTTACCCTTCTTGCAAGCAACACAAGTGTGGTCATTCACTAAAACTTTTGAAGGTAAGCCTCTAACTAGGTGACCTTTAACAAGTTTGTTTATATTTTTGAAATTCACATGACCTAATCTCCTATGCCATAATTTAGACTCATCTGCTGTTGCATTTGCATATAAACAAGTTATACCTCTAGAGGGAACAATGTTCTTTAAGTCCAAGCTGTACACATCATCCTTTCTAGGAGCTCTAAGTACAACTTGACTTTCATTAAGAAGCTTAAAGCTAGGAGACAGGATAAGGCATTCAGTCTCACTAAAAAGGACACTATTTTTCTTGTCACACATTTGTGAGATAGAGAAAAGGTTAAACTTAAGTTCATCTACAAAATAAACATCATTAAAGTCTAAATTAGCAGTTCTGATTTTACCTTTACCCATTATTTTACCTCCTTTGGGATCACTTCCAAAAGCCACAAAGCCTCCATTGTAATCTTCATAGTCGGAAAGATAAGCTTTGTTGCCAGTCATATGGCTAGAGCAACCACTATCCAACACTGCATGATCCTGTAACAAGATCTCTGGATTGCCCTATACAAAAGGTAAGAGAATTAGTATCTCTTATGGACCTAAGCCATTACAGACTTGGAGATCCCTTTTGGGTCAACATACTCAACCTTCTTGAGCATGAATAAACCACTATCTTTGGACACATGATCCAAGTAATTTCCCTTAGGCCTCCAAACCCGCCTTGACTTTTTAAGGTCAGTATCCATCTTACCCTTACCAGTATGAACTACTACTATTGTCCCAGCATTAGTCATATTTTTAACCCTAAAAGTTTTAACATCTTGTTTTAAATCTTTAGGTCTAAAAGCTGGTTTTGTGTAGTAAGACCTCTTAATAGATGAATATGAGCCTCTTGGTCTTACACTGTCCATTCTTGGGTAAATTGTTCTAATAGCATTATCAGTTTTTGCTATTTTTTGGGGCAAATGGTTTAATAGTACTAACAGGCCTTGCAGTACTAACTGGCCTAGCAGTACTAACTGTCCTAGCAATACTAACTATGTGAACTGCCTTTTTCTCATTTTGCTTAACAGGAGTAATCAAACCTGTTCTTGTTAGTACTCCTGATGGGACAAAAAACTTTCTTAAATAAGGGTATTTTGAAATTTTTTGACGATTAACCCTTTTAGTATTATCCCATACTGGTTTGTCCACCCTTGGACCAGTATTGACCATAGTTTTCAGCTTAGGTTCTTGACTCTGTCTGTCATGAAAAGTACAATCTTTGATCAAATAGTCAATACTTTTACAGACAAAGCAGGCTTTTATTTTCTTAAATCTAATTCTTTGTTTCTGAGAAGTTTGACCAATTTTATCAACTCTAGTTTTAACTATTTGAGTCTCATTAGTCTTAACAGGACTAACTATTTGTACTTCAGACACATCATCCTCATCATCTGAGTTCCAATCCTCAACGATAACTTTATATCTGTTAACTGTTTCATAGATTGTCTTAGATTTTTGAGTATTTGTTTCATTTGTTTTACCTACAGTCTCACTTGTTTTAGTATTAAGATTAGTTGATTTTGACTCAGTTATTTTCTTCCTAATGGCATATTTATCTAAACCTACAAATGATATGTCAGCTCTTGGGGTTAGGAAGTTCCCTGTTATAGGAGGGGGGATAGCATGATACCCATCTGCTTTGGAAAACCTATCATTAGCTGGTGTGGACTCCTCATAACTAGATCTAACATCAAAAACACTCAAACTAATCTCACTATCAGTTTCAGAACTGTTACTCATTTCATTTAATTGTGTGCCATATTCTAAACCAGTTTTATCTCTAGCACTCATTTGACTGTTGAGTTATTCATCAAGACTCTTGGATGATTCTTCCCATTTTTCTATCTTTAATTTTAACTCATCTCTTTCCTTAACAACTTTCTCTAATTCCAGGTTAAGGTTGTTAATTTTTATTTCTCTGCATTTAAGCTCATAGTTTTGAAACTCATATCTTTCACCCCAAGACAATTCATTCTTTTCATGTACAAGTATCCTTCCTAATTCTAGTGACTCTTAGCTAACCTCATACCCCTAATTTTCTAGTTTTGCTCTCTATGTTTTTTCCTCTGTCACTATATAAATCTTTTGAGAGTCTTAAAAGATTCAAGACATGTTTTAGACATTTTTATAACCTAATTGTCAGAAGAACTTGATGAGACTTGAAGAAGAGATTACCAATAAAGCATAGTTTGGCTGGTGTCTCTAACTATCAAAATCATTACTCCATTCATAGCTCCTAGACCATCTTGATCCACAAGCCTAAAATAGAAGATTTATTTTTGTTGGTACATTTCTCCCGCCAATAGTCACCATAAATCTTTTTTTCCCTTGATTCCTTCCAGATCTGCAATCCCTAAGCAAAATGCCCTTTATCTGTGATAAGTTGTTAGTTTTTTGCACTCATTATTTGACAATTATCAAGTGGAAACCAGGTCTTTTTCTTTGAAAAATCCATGTTCCTTCTTGTCTTGCTAAATGAATTTCCTCACACTGACAGTCAACATAATCTACCTTGCTGACTAAGATCCAATTCTTCTAAGTCATCTTCATTAATCTGCTGAAAATCCTCATTTTCAAGTTGAGGACTGGTTGTTGGTTGTGTGGAAAGAAAGAACACACTACATCATGAGCACATGGGGTAGATGAAACTTGACTAATTCCTCTGAAAATATACTAACCTCTAAACTCTACTGGCGTACTACATTCATTATACTGCTAGGTGGTTTCTCAGAGGGAAAGAAATGCCAAGTCTAAAGAATTAGAAGTGAAACCCCGAAGACCTTTCAACACGATCTTCGTAGACCCGAGTTGTAGAAGAGGTCATCAATATCAATCTCAACAAATGCTGGCTTTTTTCCTCATGAATTAGAAGCAATTTGATTCCATGAAGAGAACTTCTAGAAATCTGTTGATATCTCTTTGATATTGAGCACCCATGAACCTCTAATTATCTTTATGAGTTTTTGGAACCTATCATAAGTCTTGTCTAGACTTCAATTGATGCAGTAGAAAGTTTCTCAAACTGAATGTTTTAGAACATTTTTTCGCACTTCTTTGGATTCTTCATTACCTGCAAACCTTGATTTGATTGCTTCCAGAGTGATTTAGCATCTCAACATTATGAAACACGATGAGTGTATTCTCAGGTATTATCGTATAAAAGCAAGATGCTCTTACTCTTCGCTATTCCTTTTAGAACCAGATGTTTTGGCAGTCTAAGAGCAAGGATGAGCAATGTTTCTCCCGTTTGTGTGTAGCTCTTCTCTAGACTCATTGACAATAACATCCCAAGGTTATGTATGTATGACAGATATATTGTCACATTCCATGCTTTAAAAATCAATTATTCTCCCTTCCTGATGATAGGGATTTTCATTGCTGTGATAGTGGGTGGAGGAATGTCTTGTTCTGCCATCTTACAATTGAGTTCTTCTTATTCAGAGTTTCCACACAAGCTCTGATACCACTTGTTGGATCGTTTACTGAATAGATCCATTAACCAGTTAGCTGTAAAGGGTTTAGTTCCTTTAGATATACTATAGTAACAATAATGAAACACAAATAAGACACTATTGATTTATGCGAACTAACAATTATGCTAGATGAACAGTATTAAGAATCACAAAAGAAATTTAGATTATAATTTGAATTCTCATGCCTAGGTTAACAGATTAACAAAGACTATGATGCTAATCGATCTCTATGAACTAATGTAAGAACTATATCTACTAACTATGCTAGGGTTCCCTTTTAACACCAAGGACAACCCTAATAGGCTTTACAAAACGCGTATAAAGATCATGCATATCCTTTCCTAAGATATCTCATGCATAACTTAAACGTACTAACTATTTTTATTACTAACGTGATACAAAACTATCATGATTAAAACTAACATTTTGTATTGTCAGTACAAATTACAACTAGCGGTACTAACTAGTATAACTAATGGTACTAACTCAGGAATGCATAATTCCCAACAAAATCGTTCTACAAGAATTATGAAGTGTACACGAAATACAAGCCTAACTTACTTTTGTAGGAATCACGGTTGCATTTTGCATATGCAACAAGCCTTTTAAACCACTTGGCGGCCCAAGTAGACGAGTTTAGTCTTGTAAGGGCTTCCAAAGAACATACCCACAAAGTCCATTTACATATACAAGGTTTAGATATATTTAAAACTTAAATTTTGAGGTTTTCAGAAGGAGGTTACGGCGTAACTCTGGTGGTTACATCGTAATCATGTGGTATGAAATTTTTTAAGTTTTTTAAAGTGTTACGGCGTAACTGTGAAATGGATTACGTCACAACGGAGATGGTTACAGCATAAACTTAAGTTGTTACGCCGTAACTGCTGCAGATTCAGCAAAGTTACCACATGATTATGGGTCGAGCCGGTCTCGGTAAATGCCTCCTAGCTGCTAGATCCTACAAAACAAAGTTGAAAACATACAAACCAACTAATATGCAGAATGAAAGATAGTCATGGGGTGCCTCCCATAAAGCGCTTGTTTTTGTTTGAGTCATAAGCTTGACTCCACCCTTATTTTCTAAGTAATAAGGTGTTCCTTCCCTCACTTGAGATTAAGTGTGAGTGAGAGTAGCAATGAACACCATGATTTGCTACTGGGCAGGGGAATGATAAATTAGAACCATATTGCTGCTGTGATTTCATTTCCCTTGATGATTGGCTCACTTGGTGTAGTAATTTCTGAATGAAGGTCTCACAATCATATGTCTTTATAACAAGGTTATCATATTCCTTTTCGGCAACCTTTGTAATATTAGAAAATTTCTCCTCGAATTTGTTTAAGTGGTTATTAGACATATGATTTGTAGTCGGTGCTACATAATCATCGTCAAGTGGTGTGATGTGAACCATCTGAGGGGTCAAAGGTTACATTATGCTATCATTTAAAGGAATATCATAATCTTGTTCCTTTTCCCTTACAATTTTATCCTTATCATGGACTAGTCCTAGTGGTATATATGGTTGCACTACTGATTCAAGGTTGGGTAAAGTATGTATGGTAGGTGTTAGAAATTGCCTCAGCCTTTCTACATCCTTGCTTGTAATGTCTCAACCGACATCTATGTCCCCTTTATTTTCCTAAGCTTTCACATTGTAAATTTCCTTAGGATTTCCAATCATGCGAATGGTTTCGCGAGTTCTGTAAGGGATACCTATTTGTTCCTTCAAATATCCTAGAAACGGCATAGGTGGTAAGTTACGGGGAATCGACTCCTTTATATTTTCTTTACCCATTGTCGTTATTTCCTTGAATTTTTCTCCTGTATTAGTGAGGACTATATGGGTTAATTAATAAGGTTTTTCCTGTAGGTTCTCAATTTTAGTTTTAAGTGCCCTTATGTTTGATTCCATGTTTTCAAGGATCTTCCTTACCCTTTCATCATCCGCGGTCTATTTTTTAATTGTGTCTTCGCAAAATTTGATGATGGTTTCTTCCAAGGATTCCATATATTTGCTACGTTTGATTGCCTTGTCCTCTTTTTTAAGAGGGTACTCCTTGGTTAGATGTTCCCCTTTGAAACTTTCATAAATGGCATCAACGTTGTCCAGGACATCATTGATTCTTTCCCTAATGGTTGTTTCATCATACTAGTCATGCGAATGGTCTGACATGAATTGTATTGATTCTAGGGCTTGTGTTGGTGTCATAAAAGGAATGAACCTGTTAGAGTCGAGAATTTGGCTGGTGGAGATGTCTAATCCATTATAAAAGGTGTGAACCTTCTGTTGACCGTTCAGATCGTGCAACAGACATTGGTAAAGAAGATCATTGTATCTTTCCCTAGCATGATACAATGTCTCGTCCCCCTCTTACTTGAAATTGCGGATTTCTTCTAATTTCTTGGCAGTTATGAAAGGGTGACAATATCTCCAAATAATTTTTTTAGGAGATCCTATGTAGTGATTGTCCCTGCTGGAAGCCTGTTTTTCCATCTCAAGGCTCGTCCCTTGAGTGTAACTGGAAATACCTTAAGCATAATTACATCATGAGTGACGCTAGAGAGGTGGAAGAAATCAATAATCTCTAATACCGTATGCACATGTTCATAAGAGTCTTCATCATCGGTGCTTGCGAAAAGTTTGCGTCTTAATTCCCTCATAAAGTTTGCATTTATCTCAAATTTGATGTCATCGCTAATCTTGGGGTTCACTAAGCCAGGTTTAATGTCATCTGGAATCAAAGCTATGTACTGCTCCATGGTGAGCGCGCTGATGTCTACATCATCTTCCATATCTGAAAACATACAAGAAAAACTAGCATAATATATTTACAAAATATATACAGAAACTCAAATTATTACTAATTTTTAGCTTCCCGACAACGGTGCTAAAAATTTGATGCGTATTTTCTTTTGAATATTAAATTATCAAGTTTTAAATTTATATAACTCGATCTACCTGACAACGCACTAACGGGCAGAGAACCCGACCATGGGTTGTATAGAATGGTTAATCCAAGGTCATCCCAAGAGCTAAGTTATAATTAGATTTAATTTGAAATGTCACGTTTTAAAAAGGATTTTTGGATTGATTTGAAATAAATAAAAATAAAATTAATTACTAAAAATTAAAAGAGTTATAGATATCAAGAGAAAATACATGCTAACCTAGTTACTTCATTACTACTGTTATGAAAACGTTTTCTTGTGCAATGTTAAACTATGGTTTCATTAGTGGTTTCTAAGGTCGATAGACTTGAATAGGTATATTTAGTCTATCCTATACTTCTCGCGATTCCAAATCAGTCCAAATCGTATAGGAGGCCGGATATCTAAGGTGCAGTGATTAATTCCAACTATTCCTAAAACTTATCTAATAACCTATATAGATTATTAACCCCCTCTGAAAGAGTTCCTATGCTTTTTAAGTATATTGAGTGATAAGTGCAGAGACCGGTCAGTTCCTACACTAGGGATGGAGTCATAGATCTATCCTAGTACCCGATGGATCCCATATTGACATGATAATCTAATAATAGGGTAAGCAAGGTCCAAACCACCCATACTACCAAAACCCAGGGTTACACGATAATCAAGGAATATCTAACAAAACCATAATCTAACAAGAAATAAACATCATAACAATAGTAACTACATAACTAGGCCAACACTTTAAGTGCTTAGCCGCTTATGGTAACGGAAACACATCAAGAAATAGAAGTAATCATAGATTGAAAGCTCATAATTCTTACAGTATTCCTATTTAAATGATTAAATACAAAAAGTAAATAAAGTGTGATCTCCCTTAGACTCCAGGTGGAATTCTTTAAAGGTTGGAAGCCTTTGTCGCCTCTCCAATTAGTTGTGGAGGAAGTGATGTCGGAATAGCTTGAATGAGGCCTCTATTTATAAGTATTGATCCTGTTATGGCGTAACTGATAAGTGTGTTATGCCCTAACCTTCTTACACGGTATTTCATAAATAAGCAATTGTTACGGCGTAACCAAATATTGCGTTACGCCATAACCTTCAAATAATTTCCATACCTAGGTGATCTTCATTCCATATTTATGGATCTTCATGGTTATGGCGTAACCATAAGGGGTGTTACGCAGTAACTCTATCTTGGGTAAGATTTCTTTCTAAATACATGTTTATGGCATAACTAGATATGGCGTTACACTATAAAGTTGTCCTTGATCTTCGTACTTGGTTAATATATGTTACGGTGTAACCATTTTTGGTGTTACGCCGTAACATGCTTAAGATAAATACACTTTAAGCCCTTTTCCCATGTTTCTTGTCATTTTCTTGCATTTCACTTGAAAACTACAAAATGATAGAAAATACCTCGTTTTCGAGTATTAGTGAAACATTTGCATGTAATATAGGGGGTATTTTGCCACTAAAAAGTATTAAATATTTGATATTATCAGAGAGGGTTGGTTGTTCATTTGGTTATTCATCATAATGCATTTTCCTTTCTTTCTCTCACTAAGTACTATAACCTTTTTCTCTCTCTAAACTTTCTATCTTGATTAGTTGTTAAGTGATTTGACACTTCTACAATTGGTATCAGTCGCCATGAGGTAATATCGTGAGCTTGTGTGCGTTTATATCTTCGTTAAATCATTAGTTTTAGTTGTTTTTTGGTTTTTGTGTGCTTAAAAATCAAACCTGGATTTTTGTGTTTAAAAGTGTTAAAGTTTGTGTTTTTAAGCAAGATATAGGCCTAAGATAACTAGTTGTGCAAGAAAAATCAAGGTAAAACGTCAAAAGGGTAAGTTTTTGGTGATTTTTCTTGAAAAAGTACATTTTTATTTGAAGGAAGCGAAATATGTTTTGAAGGTAGCAAAACATGTTTTGAATCTAGCGAAATATGTATTCCAGCGAAATATGTAAGAAAAATATGTTGTGTAGAAAAATATGACAGGTTGACTTCAATGAAAATACGTCATTGCTAGGAAATGAAACCTGCTTAATTTTTCTTAGGTCGAGCAAAATATGTATAAGCAAAATATGATCCCAAGCGAAATATGTTTCTAAGCGATTTATGATAGGTTTCTAGTTCAAGCGAAATACGTAGTTGTGTAAAACAAAACTCTGTTTCTATTTTTCATATTCAAGCGAAACATTACATATTCAAGCGAAACATTACAAAAGTCACAAAAAGATTTTATTTTCTACGGTTTGTCTTACTTTGTAAAATCCCACAAAATACTTAGATTTCTCAGTTTTATTGAAGATTTGTAAAATCCCGTAGAACATTAATCTTAATCACCAACAACAACTCTTAACACAATCCTCCTTTATCACTGTTCGATCACTTGTTAATCATTTCACTTTTCAATTAATTCAAGATATCTACTTTAGCGGAACACATCATTGTTACTGGAGCTGAGAACCGTCCTTCAATGCTTGAAAAATCAATGTATGATTCATGGGCAAGTCGTATACGTCTATTCATCAAAGGGAAGAAACATGGTTGGATGATTCTTGATTCAATCGATAATGCTCCATTGGTTTATCCAACTATTGAAGAAAATGAACAAACTAGACCTAAGAAATACTCTGAACTCACTAAAGCACAACAACTTCAAGATGATTGTGATGTTCAAGCAATGAATATCATTCTTCACGGTCTTCCACCCGATGTGTATGCACTTGTTAACCATCAGGAGGCGGCTAAGGATATTTAGGATAGAGTCAAGATGCTAATGAAAGGCACTGAATTATCATACCAAGAACGTGAATGCAGATTATATAACTTGTTTAATAAGTTTGCTTATATTCAAGGTGAAACACTGTATGAGTACTACTAGATATTCTCTCAGCAGATCAATGACATACATACTATTAGGATGACTATGCAACAAGTTTAAGTCAATACTAAGTTTTTGAATGCTCTTCCATCAGAATGGAGCAAGTTTGTCACTGATGTGAAGTTAGCTAAGAGTTTGTATACCACCAACTATGATTAGTTGTATGCATACCTTAGTCAACATGAACGACATACTAATGAAGTTCGTATCATGCATGAAAGATATCCAGATCCTCTTGCGTTCGTAGCTAACTCTCCAACTATATACAATCCATCTCAGTCACCACAACATTCAGGATCTTTAATGTATCCACCTCCTCAATAATTCACACCAGTTTATGCAGCACCCATTCATCATCAACACCATCATACTCCAATCAATCCACAACAGCATCTAATTTCCCCTCCACCATTCATATCTCCTTTAATGACATAATAATGTCATGCTGAATTTCCCCAATTGGACTCTGGTCTTGCTGTTCCTATGTTTTAGCAAGGAGAAGATCTAATTGACTGCATCAACAAAGCAATGACATTTCTATTTGCTGTAGCATCAAGGTTTCCACCATCAAACAATCAACTCAGAACATCGTCTAATCCTAGAAATCAAGCAACCATTCAAGATGGTAGAGTCACCATTTAACAAGTTCAAGGAA